>JASANE010024918.1:0-51092 GCA_030248225.1 Trileptium ribeirensis | reverse complement strand
GTTGTCACAAGCTAACCACGCTGTTCTCCGTTATTTCGTCGACGTAGAGGATATACCAATATAAGTAACTCAAAATACACCAAATTTTCTTGCTTCACTTAATAATACGGGGTTCAGAATATGATTTGTTTACCACATTTGTACTATTTCGCACACTTAGTTGACCAGGCGATAATAACAATATTCAGGTTTGGTAAACACAGCGAAAAATAATGTGCCGTCTAAACTAGTAAAATATTTTGAGGGAGGAGCTTTGTTTTCGATACTCAAGTATTTAGCTAAATGGCACAAAGAAAGAAATATTTTGATCTAAAAAAGTATTAGACGGTGCTTAAATTGCTGTGCTATCGTTTTCACGTTTATCAGGCTATGTAGCTAACTTTGGAAGTGGGACTACAAATTCTGTGCAGCACCGCAGCTTTACCAAACTGATCTACACCCCGCCTTGTTTAAGGATAAGACCCGACGGATCACTAAGCTTAGCAAATAATCTTTACTGAAAATTGCGGTGACGGAGAATTCATATGAGTTTTGAAAGCTGTCATTTGTACTTTGTCGAGGCTTCAATGTCAATATCAGAGATGGAACTGGGTCAGTCGGGGAACTGGGTCACTGAGTTGTCAGTCGTGACCCAGTTGCGCCTATGCCATAAAAGTGTAACATTTCTTGTTTTCCTTTGCCCACTTTGCATTACAATATAACATTACGCACCCGTACGTAGCAGTTCCCATGAGTGGGCGCAGTTACGATAGCCGACATAGTATTTAACGCAGCCCCACTTAACAGATCTCTTGACTGAGCGCTGTTACAGTATCCGACGTAACATTACGAAGTCGTACAGATCTAACACGACATCGTAACTACAAAAGATTTTCTTAATTTCAATTATTTCTTTAATTTACATGTTGCTAGTTGCTGGCGCTTCTAAATCTTTCTACAGAATCGTTCTAAAAATTCTTAATTTAACAATATATTGCCAAGATCTGCATATGTTTGGGTGGCTGGTTGGGCGGTAGGGCGGTGAGCTGTGAGTAGAACACCTCCTCGTGGTACAGCCTGGGCAGGGCTACGTCTTTCTATATTTAAAGCTCAATTTAGCATATTAATCGTAATGGTTGAAGTCGGACAAACGAAACGGATTCAATTATAAATGTATATAATATTTTGTTGCAATAATTGTGAACATAAAAATATTTTTGTAAACTTTTTTTAAAACAAATGTGGTATCGTAAACATTTTCTTTAATTTTTAGTTTGTTTGCACTGGCGGTTCAGCCACACGCATGCTACGTTTAGCACAGTATTTGTATAAAGAACTTTCCGACGTCTTGCCTTCGATACCATCTCAGCCTGAGCCGTTTAATTTGTCCCTTACGGATCGCTTCGAAATCTACAAAGTCGGGCCCGTGCTTTGTGTTAATGTAGGTTTCCTCCGAATAACTTGATTTAAAAAAGCTTCTACAACATTAATTTCGCTGGTTGCGACGATTTATCGTTTTGCCTTTATCTATATCACAAGGTATTTTTAGAACATTTGCATGCAGTATTATACGAAATGCCAAACATTTAACTGTGAATAGATTAACTTTATTAAATGCAAGTTTTATTACAAATAATGGCGTCTGGTATCTCCACATAGTATATGAGCAGAGAGAGATCTCCACTTTTTGAAAAAAAAATTACTCATTTGCAGTTTTCTACCAGTATATCTTTATTAAATAACACCAGTTTAACATTATCAACATTAATCTCGCAGTTACTTGTTTTCATTTATAATTTGATTCCTTTGTTAAACGTGAAATTTTAATAAATTTTATGTTTTAATAAATGTCTAATTAATGAGCATGTCCATTGAGTTCACAAGAAGCTGTTGAATCAACAAGATCACTACTAAGCTGTTGAATTGCTTACTTAAAATTTGCGTACAAGACGAATCTTTGGTGTATGTACTCAGAGTTTGAGACACAGACCCGTACACAAATGGCGTTCGTTACATGATTTGACTGTTCATTTTGCAGCGATATTGACATATATCGCTGAAATGTCGTCGCATATTTAACGTGTATTACATTGTCGATTTCTGTCGCGGCAACAATAAATTGCAACTATCTGCGTCCTGAACTAATTCGCATTTCGTATATTGTTGAACGATCATTTAGTCGAATCACTTCATCACAAGTCGTGTTTACTAACCGTTGAGCTAAACGGGGAAATTTCCCGGATTTTTTAATGAACTCTACAAACGTTCAATGGTTGATAATGTAATAATTTGCTGCAGAAAAAACAGGATTAACATTGGCTCGTATCAAATTTTCACTATACCTCATGAATTCAAGTATTTCATGTATTCTTGAACGAAAATTCGCTGCTATGAAATATCGAAGCCTGGTTGTTTTGCCACATGCTGCGTTCACTAGCCTTAATACTATTTCGAAACGATATATTTTGCAGATACTAAAATTGCCACGTAAACCGAGAGCAGAACGATACACACTATATAAGCCGAACATGACTAGCACAGTTGAAATTATTAACGGTTGTTAGCTCAAATCCACTTATTTCCGATACCAACAACTGCACGGCCATAGGGTACTTCACATTTATAATATACCTGTTGAGCGGGGCAGAGAATAATGTTTTCGCGATACTTGCACGATAATAAAGCTTGCAGTTGTAGAGTGCGCCGCGATTTACGAGATCAAAGTTTGTTTCGCATTTTCAGTAGAAATCCTTAATTGTTATACTAATGAGTTTCAAGAAAGATGTCCAAATACAAACAGGATGACTATGGAAGTGATTATCTACAACAGCAACATGCAGGTGTTAAAGCTATCCTAATCAGTTTAAGAAGAACACATTAGTATACGTCCAGAAAGTTTTATACAATGGAAAGTATAACTATTAGACCTTAACCTTTACTTATTGTCAAATATGGTTATGACTATAAATAAACAACAGATGGCCGAAAAACATCCAAGTTCTTTTCGTATAATTTTTTTATTGTTTTTGTTCTTTTCAGCACGGTATCGGGATACCATCGTTGTCGGTAATGTTAACTGAACTGTTCAAATTACTTTACTACGCTGAATGTAGCGATGTTTGTCTATTTAGATGTGGAACGTGCGGTGGACTAGGTAACTTATGCGGCATTCACGTTATAATGTCCCCAACGTTTGGAATCTATATACACCGCACAATCACACTGTCGCCAACAGGGTGTCTTAAACACCCACATGTTTTTAATAATTTTTAAAAGGTAATTGCCACACCTCGACAGTGTCATACACACCGTGTCTTCTTGCAGTTTTGCTGAGAGTGTGCACCACTCTTTCTTCAATGTTGATATGGCCTAGATACTAATATCGAGAATTGAAATAATTCTACACACCACAATTGACTAATAAATCACATTAGCAACACCGGTGTCCGTTATAGTAATTCACGCCAAATTGATAGCTAAAGATATGTACGACACTATAAAGATAATATGTAGTCACTAAGGGTATATCGTACAACCTCGGCAATTGATTTACAGTATGGGTGTCACCCTGCCCGTCTACGCGTTAGGGTCGCAACTACAGGGGGACAAATGTTCCAAACAGCGGAGACATTATAACGTGAACGCCGCATTAAGAGATATATAAAATAGTGACCACATAGTTTTGAGAAATATCAAGCCGGCCTGTCCCGATAATAACCCGATTATTACGACTCCTGACTAGGCTACAAGTGGGTTCTGCGGACGTTTTTGTCGAATTCTGTCAGGGTTGCGCTCTGTATCTATTGTGTGGACGAATCAATTCATGGTAAAAATTTCGATTATGTGTTATATAATCGTCATTAAAAGTCCGATATTTTATGCCGTGTGGCATAGCAATTTAGGAAAATAGCTAACTTCCTTTTGTGTGGGCGAATCAATCCACTGTATGAATTCCGATCATCTGGCAAGATCCTAATTCTCTTTGCATCTTTAAAACGTGTTTTGTGACTTACTTGTTCTCTAGCATGATAAGTATTTCTATCTTAAAAGGTGACGTAATAACTGGTGATGAGCTCACCCGAGAAATGAGTATAAACAATTATTTGCGTTTCTTCCAGTTTTTTGTCATTACATTGAAGAAATATATAGTTGGCATTGTATTGATACTAGGTGCAGACACTGCATGAGATATACAAACTCCTTGCAGAAACTAATGTGTATACACTGAATATTTTTAGAAAAATGCGGCATACATGCAAAACAATTGTTTTATCACCTCAAGAACAACTCGTAACTGTATTGATGCGACTAAGTTTTTGTGATACGACTAAATTTCTGCGATAAAAATATAGGTAGTATCTATGCCAACTGACACGCTGCGACTCAACAATCCCCATTTGAAACCAAAATCAACTCAAATTACTGCACATACTTGCATACTGCATAACAACTGAAACGATTTATATCAATTGCAGATGTTAGGAACTTTTTGTACCCAGATAGCCTGTAGTTATATAGTATTCATCATAGGTGCACGTTGCCCGTCGGGTTAGGGACGTAGTGGTTCCGGCTGTGGATGGGGAACTCCTCTAGTGGTAGGGGTTCAGGGAAGGGAATCGACAAATTTTTGGTATACTTCTGGTATATATTTCTACTAGTATGCATTCATTCTACTTCCATGTTTGAATTGAATAATCTTAGTAGATGTTAGAAGAGGTCGAGTAGGCATTTAGACGTCTGAGTAAGGTTTAAGATACAATATATTAGAGTTCCAAACGGAATAAATTAGCAGTTATCGTGTGTTGGTTTATAGCAGCTGCACGCATTTGATTCATTTTTTGCAAGAATACACACAATTTTGTAAAACAGACATATTAATAATAACTACTTCCGATTCCGCACATGCTGCAAAAAGACATTATTATGAATTAAAATTTATGCCAATTTTGTTGTTCCTAGCTATGACTTGTGTACATCGGGTTCGATTAACTTGACGGTAACTATTTGAGCTTCAGTATATATAGAACGTATAGTTTAGCACAGTGAGTGAAGACGAGCTGTGAGTTTGTCATTAAAAGGTCATATGCTTCAGTTTTCGGAATGACCCCATTATGCCTTTCTTTAGTGTTTTAGCATCATGCCACATTTCAGAGAACTTAGGTATTGCAAAAAATTTAAAAACCCAAAGGTTTGGCTCGTTATGACCAAAGACTGTTAGAAATATCATAATGGAGAACAATGAAAGGAAGTAAGTTGGTGTTTTAACTACTCGAAAATGTTTTAGGCATAAGTGCTTGTTATCATATAACTTTTAGGAAATTGATGCCGGAATATGGGCAACTTTACATATAGTGATAACAATATTTTTTAATGTTGTACATACTGTCTATATTGAAATGAAGTGATATGCAAGATACTGTGTTCTGAATATGACAATAATGATACAAAGGATACAAAACACAGTGGTCTACGTTGACTTTATATACATATTAACATCAGTTAGTAACCATTTCAGGCGTGGAGCCAGGCACTGTTGTAATAACAGACAAAGCTTTGAACGGATTGCTAGAACCAAAATATGAGCAAGTAAGTTATTGCGAAGTAAAATTATTTTATTTCCTTTGTATCTTTAATTTGCTTCAAAAGTAATCCATAATTAAGAATGCATTATTACCATAATAATTCATAAATGTTCAAGGGCCGAGGTCCCAGGAGAGCAGCCGAGTCCTCGCGTAGGGGTTGGTCATCGGGTTCTCGGGTGGCTATCTGGCCAGCGTGGTAGGGAGGGTGGTCGGCAGTTGGCGCCAAGGAGGGATCGACGGCGCAGGGGGAGGTAAGACCTGCCTCCTCATGAGCACCTGTGATAAATGTTATGTTAATAATAATCATTATATTAATCCATACTTGTTAAAATTGATGTGGTTATTCGAACAATTTTTCGGACAGCGGATAAAACGAATATCACATTAAAATTGCTCGCGTCTTTGATTTTGGAATTTTCCAGCTTTTCCATTACATTAAGCCTCTTTTCAATTTCTGCTGGTGATTGAATTTGTGTAACTGTGGACTTAACCAACACCTTTAAACACATTATAATTTTTATAAATTTTTTTTAGAAAAATAAAAAGTGGTTTATGTATTCGGGGCGGGGTTTGAAAAAGAAGTATATAAACATCGGTGGGGACTAAGATGGTGGTATAAGAACCTGGGCGTATGGATATGGTGGTCTATGAACATTGGTGGTGTAGTCATGCTTAGGACTCACTTGGTGGGTGACAAACCCTGTGTGGGTGGGGGGGGGTAAGGGCGAGAACGAACGCACGTGCGGTTATCGTTAATATGGAAAAGCTGAACGAGTGTTACACTCTGCCGCTGAATCGACCGCAAATACACTTAGTAAAACATATTGTAATTCATATATTACAAATACAAACGCAATACGCTTATAATTTAGTTTTAGTACGTACTTGGCAAAGTCGAATGTACGGAGTCACGGTTGGATCCTTATCTTTCGAAAACGCTCCTAGAGCACGGTAAAAATATGTCATATCCCGTTGTTATGGGCAACACAATTTCAACCAACGGTTTCTACGAAGGTACGTATTATTTTGTACGATTAAATACGTTAGAGATTTTTTACGTAAACGCGTAGTGAGGCCAGGCAACATTTGGTAATGAAATGAAGTGTTACGCTTAAGTCGATGACTGTTTTAATAAAATAAGGTTTATTTCAAATAATTAATTCAATCTGTATTGTTCGAAATTTTTTCATATGGGCTTAGATTTTAATTTTGCTGAACTTAAGACTATTTTGATACTGTCAGCGGTATCGTAACAGTGTTTTTTGGATATGGCGACCTTTATAAGCACACGACACCGAAACATGCTTTAGCGAACCATTGCCACTAGATCTGAATAATAGTTCCAAGTCTCTCATTGAACTGCTCATAATCTTTATATAATTGGTTTGCTATTTCTCAATTTTCCCTGTTAATGTGATACCAGTGTCTACATAAATTTTCATAAATCATTTAAACGGTATTCCGATATATATTAAGACCTGTAGTACTACGCTGACAATCTTGGTGCTCCAAGCCATAGTGTTAACTTTGCGCTTATATATCAAAATCAAGCAAGTGTTTCTACATACTAAGTACTGCGTTATTTTATGACTATCCGCAGACAATCCAGTTCCAGTCGATAAAAATATCTATCTGTGGGCGTTACAGTTGTTTCTGAATAATCCATTCGGATTGTGTTTAAGCGATCAAATACAGAGCAATATCAAATATTTCCGATAGTCTTTTGTAGTGACGCACCATTAAGAAGAAAAATATTGCACTCCATTGCAGGTTACATAACTATGGTGGTTTCCAGCTTTTGGTTGACCAGTGCTATTTCAATACATTACCAGCTTGAATCGCCCTGATCTGTGGCGCATGGAACAATATTTCTGTGAATTATTAAATTATTTATTCCCCTAGAATTTTTAGTCATTTTTACACTAGAGTTGAAAATACTTCTAAATTTTTAGTTTCGACTCCAAGACTTTTTCAATTTTTCATATGCTTTGCGTGTCTACTAAACTTTTCCTAAAGCACTCGGGATTTTTGGTGAAGCCAAATTTTGCCTCAAGTCACCTCTTTTCCGAAAAAACAAGCTGAGCTCGGCTTGTAAAATCTTGTTAATAACTTCGACAACTTTTTACACAGTATTCGGCTAAAAATTCGTCGGTTGAATTAATTATATAAGCTTTTAGAACCAAACAAGCATCTGTGTTTATTTGAATTCAAGGATAAAAGGCTTAAATGTGCTGTTCGACCGTAACAGAATAGTTTTGAAACTAGGCACAACTCAGCTAGCACTACATGTGCACAACACTCAGACTACATGCTCGCCCAGTACCGGTAACATTTTAAAACTATAGCTTGAACCTCAGAAAAGCTGGAAAATTTACAATCTATGCTGGGCTAAGCTCGGGTCTGGAGCCGAACACAGTCTACAAATTCATTTTCCCTATCTAGTTTACACCACTATGTTTAAGACTGTTTTTACAGCGTTTACGCTATAAAATTCCCGCCATGTATAGGTTTCGTGCACGCAGAGTCTCTGTGTTGACTTACACGCTGTTAACGGTATGGTGGATTGTGCGAAACCACGCTTTCCTAAGTACGTTGTGTATTAGACACATCACCTTTTCAATATTGTATCAAGGGCGCTCTCAAATTTTTTTGGAAACTTACTTTGCTGTTTATATATCTGTTACAAAGATTCTATAAAATGCAATATTTATCCATGCACTTCCGACGCAAAGCAATAGTCTGGTGCACTGGGTACTGTCAACTAACTCAAATAATTTAAACATTCTGCCGTAGTTATTTACTAAGCTGTCTTTTCAACCATAAGGTTGTGAAAGAAACATAGTACACTGTACATAGCGCCCGGTCCGTGGCACCATTCTGTATGTTGCATGGTATATCTACTGACTGCCATACACCATGGCATAGCAACGATTAAACGGAACTAATTTTTCACGTGGTTCTCGTTTTATAACGTAAACGTCGAGTTAAATAGCTACACAGGGAATTAAAAAGAAATCGACTAATCCTCGACACTCGTAAAAATATGATAGCAATTGGTATAAACTGGCAAACTGCTGTGTTATAGAAGTACAACGATACTGCCATACTAATGGCGTAGTAAACAAAGGCAAGAGAGTCATTGTTTGAGAGACTAGTACGATACTGGAATTATAACAAGTGAAATCTTGTTTCTCAGTAGGAAAGAACTGTGCCAATCGCTATCTCATATACGTATACAGAATATTTTTATTTTTTCTAGACACCATGTTTGTCAGCAAATTTTTTGGCCCTTAATATTGCTTCTTATAAGATCACTTAAAAGCAATGCTAAATTTAATACTAATGCGGTTTAGAACAAGCACGTCAAAATGGATTCTTGATGGACCTTAGCGAGCAAGATGTCATGAAATATCTGCGAAGTATCTACGATGACGGCGGAGTAAGAAATTTTGAAATGGAAGCCCTGTGTATTGGAGCTATGTGTCGACTCGTTGGGATAAAAGGTATACATTTTGTTCCTGTAATTTGGCTGTTTAGATTGTTTTTTCAAAAGTAAAAATGTGGATTGAAATAGAAATAGTCCTAAAGAATTAAAATTTGTCAACATTTTTTACTGGAAACAATTTCATCGATCAATGGGAATTTCAACGATGGTTAAATTACAGACATTAGTCAAGATATAATTGTCAAAGTGCAGCAGTGATACATTATAAAACGACAGTCTTAATAGTTCTTGCACTAGTTGTTATTGTCTTCAGCAAGAAATCCAGGTTTCTTGCACTACTGTTCCCGGATCGTGTTATTTTTTCATTTGTTCAGTAAATGTTTTAATGCATTAATTTAAGTAAAGACTATACAAATAAGTCTTAATTAAAAATAACGCCAACCAATCTAATTTAAGACACTAGTAGGAATAATTAAACTAAATGTGCTGAAAGATATCGAGAAAGCTTTAAAACAATGATGAATTTCCACAGCCTTGAAATTTATTTCCTGCCTAATTTAGGTGAAATAAACAAAAATTTCCCTGGTATAGTTCTTGTTTGCAAAAAAATCGTACTTCAGCTTTATATTAACACAATATTGAAGTTTTTTTTATAAAACCTGTGTCGCTTATATAAATTGTGCCAATTTTCTAGGAAAGCCTTTGCTGTATTTATAGTATTATTTGACAAGAATACAAATGTTGGTTTCTCGACCGAATGTGTAGTTTCGGGCGTGTATAAATTTCTAAATATTTATTTATACATGTCAAATCTGTCAAACAACATTTCATCAGACATGTTTATATAGTTAAACGAGCGCGGCTTTATGATTTTTATCAGAATACCGGTTCAATAAATCATATCTATGTGCTAGCGTAAAAGATTCCTCGAACATCCCAGTCATAAACACTGAAATCATTGAATTTTATTAGTGTATATAGCTACATTTTTCAAAATTAGAAGAAATGTTTTTAGTGAGACCAAGATGTATGATGCGAAAATGAGTGTGGGTTTTCTACTTTCTACTGTGGGTTGAAAAGATGGGCAATTTTTATGCGGTTCCGTGTGGAATCACGGAAGCTTTACGAGCATCTTCCGGCCTAAATGTTCAGCATATTTTCTTTAGCCATTTTTATGTCGGCAATAGTGCAAACTGGTGGTTTTTAATTTTCGAATCAAGGGTGCAAAATCATGCACAAAAGTTGGAAGACAAGATAATGGTTACATATTAATTGCACGAAAGCTGCTTTACGCATACCATATCTGTTCCGGTTAGGCAGATAAGTTAAAAAACTGGATTTTTCTGAGCTCAAAGAAATTTTTAAATCTCCACGTTACCCACGTTACAAAGCTAGAATACCTCGAGTTTCCCACACTAAAGTTTTCAAAAATACTACAAATCCGATTTATTGGTTTTATCGGGTATAAATCATTTTAGCTGCAGTTGTGTGCGTTACAATACTGGACCGGTTACTAGATGATATTCCTAAAGATCATGGAGATATCGAAAAGCGTCCAACTGAAATTGTAACAGCGTATATCAAACAAGCCATAAAATGGACAAATTAAAATTTGACATTTAGTCAGTAGATTGTTAGTATATGCTATAGCTGTTCTTGCATGAACTGTAAACTATGTATGGCTCCAAAAACCGTTCACACGTTTGAAGTGTCACGTTTAAAATAAGTTGTTCGGCGAGTTATCAGAGCCATTATGCGTCCTTGATATTGCTTTCTATAGTACAACTAATTTGTTTTTCACCACAAAAAATTTTATTAATATGAAATACGTTTAAAATATATTTTGATAGCGCTATCATACGTGAACACTACTAAAGAGGCTGTTATATAAACACAGATTATTTTTAATATACCTGGAAAGTGCAAAAATGTATAAAATTAGTAGGACATAACCAAGCCGTCTCATAAGTAAAGCCCCAGCATGAAAATAACCCAGTACGCCAAACAATAAACGTATGCAAAAGCGCTTTGATATACAAGTACTCTTATATATAACTTAGGTTTTTGATGGATAACACTACCCTAATAGTGAAACATGGGCGTTTCCAAGACCAATGCGTTCTTCCAGTCGAAAAGGCGCGTTTCCGCAGACTTTTCGAACCATGGCAGGCTCCAGAAAGGAAAACTCCTCAGATATAGCGTCTTTCAGGCACTGGATGTTTGTGGTTTGTGTTTCTAAACCTTCGTCTTTAATACTTCCCACAGAAAAAAAGTAAGGATTGTTTAGATCAGAACAACAAGCAGGCCATTCGACAGACCCTTTTGTGCCTTTGCCAACGGTAAGGGAAGGTTTCGTCCAACCATCGGCGCGCAGCCACCGCTAAATGAAGAGGCCTGCATTTCCGCACAACGTGAAGCCTGTCGATATTTGGTAACTGTTGAATATTAGGATAAAATTATTCATTTCCCAGCATCATTAGTTAGTTGTTTGCATTCACAGTATCATCGAAAAAGAACGGCTGGAAAAATCTACTAGACCACACGACGACCTATAATGTCAGACCAGGAACATTCATATGGTGTTCGATAGTGTTATGAGGGTTTTAGGCATGCCAGTAAACACTATTATGCCTGTTATCCCGGCCGTTCAGTTTAAAATTATTTTCGTCTACCATATGATTTCTTCAGCTTGGTCCGGATCATTGTCGAGACGCTGCAGGCAATTTCACAAAATTCAATTATGAGATTATAACCATCTACATGTAGAGCATGAATTAATGTAGGTCAAAAGGATTTGAACGCACACTTTTAATAATTCGGAAAACAGCCGGTTGCAGCACCACGGCGAGTTGAATTTGTCGGACTATTAACAAAATGATAGGATATATCAGCTATCGCAGCAGCAACGGATGCCAAAAGATGGTCAAACTATTCGGGGCAAGACAGCTACGGAGCTTTTTGGATCAAACCTTTAATTAATTGAAGCAATAGTTTTATAATATGGGGACTGTGAAGACGAATGCCGGGACCATTGTCTCACAACTTCATGGCTATTTTGGTTGACCGTGTACAGTCTTACTTCAGTTGTTCGATCAGCCAATTAAGTCGAATATATATCAGGCATTTTGTTATACGTACATATTTATAATATGATCGGTTATAATTCTTGAAAGTATGAGTGTTGTAAGTATGTTATGTCAGCCTCAGCAACAGAGTGAAGTCGGGGCGTTACTTATGATACATCTTTTAGATATCACGAAAAATTGCAAAATCAGTGTGTTTTATGGAATTGTCAGTTTAACCTGAAAGTTCCAGGTGAAGCATGTGTTGTGGGGTTGAGTTTTCTTTTTTGCGCCCACGAAATTTTAGCAGTTATGCCAAAAAAATACAAAATTGTGAAGAACACTGGAGAAATGGGAAATACTATTCTTTACCAACCTGCCGTACCCCGTCGACACAGTCGGAACCACCATATACCCGCCGCCACGACAAACCAAACATTGGTCGGCCTACTACTAAGATTGCAATGCACAAACACATATTATAAATGTGAAGATATGAAATATATAACGTCATTCATGAGATATTACTGGGCTTCTGTGGTATGTTATACTCCGAAACGAAATTTAACGTTTTTCAAGACACGGCTGTATTTCGCACCAGCTCATTGGGCGTCTTTTGGCAACGACATTTTTAGGTTGTAAAATTTGATTGAATAAATCTTTATACTAAGCTGAGATTTTATTTGACGCCTCATGGAGTTCAATACTACCCTACATAAGCAGTAATCCTGCGAGCGGCACTTTGTTCTGAGTGGGACGACTGGTCCTTGTATTATTTTTGTAATATATATTGAGCTTTATATTAAAATAACAGTTATTAGCAAATCAACATGCTATTTAATTTAGCTTTTTGTGTATAATATCTCTGTTACATAACGTGTGATTTAACTTATTAAATTAAATAGAATTAATGCAAGGTAGAATAGGATTATTATTAACGAAATAGTTTCTGGTTATATCAAATTTATGTGCCGCGATTTAGTAAAATTTTTTGCTCATCATAAACTACTTCAAATATTTCCAGAAATGTTTCAAATCTTATTCGTATTGTCACCATAGCGCACTCATATTCCTATAGCGCCAAAGATGAGATACCTGAATATGTTTATATCGGTTTGTCCTCAATGATTTACTGTAAAACCCGTTAGGTATATTAACACAATTTAACATCATTAAAATGTTTCGTGTGGAGACCTGATGCAATGAAGTGACATTTGGATTGATTGATAGAATGCCTATTCTAAATTTTTAGATCGTGCTTACAGGAACAGCTATTCGGTCTGATTATCAGCACTTTGTTATCTACACTATTTGGAAACAACATGTTTCGCTGAATACGGGCTTATGGGGAGGGGTCGGGGGATTATACTTCCTGAGGATCGAACCCGCCATCATCTCTCACGGCAGATAACCTGATACCAAAAACAACACGGATGGCGCTCGCAATATTTTGGGCAAAAATGAACAACAATTGAGCGAAATTAGGAAAAATAGGGGGAAACTTGCCAAAAGGTAGGGTTAAATGGGTGAAATGAGTGCCTAAAAAACTTAAAATTTGAGTCCCAAAAAATTTTAAACATTATGACCCCTGCTGACCTCAGCTCTCCACCGACACCCTGATACCACTCCTGCCCACGACGTCTCCTACCTCCGTCGCACCCGTAATCTTCCCGGGACTTCGGACCTTGCCCATGTATGGTATGAGCTTTTTCCGCCTGATGCCATATTGGGGTAATACTTTTGTAATAACAGCATGCCATATATAGTCGCTAACAACATTTTTTGGTTTGAAAGTGAGGGACAAAGACTGCAGTGATTCGCCAGCAGCCTAGTTACTATACTTCAATAGCATGTCTGTATTCTAGACTTAAGAATTTCACCCTGACGGAATTCGACACTTTAAATCAAAATAGCTTTTAATTTTAACTTTCTCCGAGGACACATCTTGTAGCCGTTCCTGCATATTAAAATCATGATTGCGCTTAAAAACTAGAAAACTTACATGTCTGCATCGAGCTTAAACCCGGGACGCTGAAGTGAAGACCGCATCGTTGCGTCGTAGCGCCACATTAATATCGAGCAAACTGTTTTAGTTTGCTCTAGTTTTCGATCATTCGGATTTACAACGAATAGATGCATACACTATACATATTGAAGCATTCATCAATTGTCTATTACGTTTGTAGAACAGTAAAGCCAACCTAATATCTTTATCGCACTGTAATATTTATGATTTCGCTTTTGACGGCACTCATTATTGTAGCAGACTTTTGCTTTAACCTCAAATGAAAGGAAATAAATACCCGTCGTTTACACGCACGATATATCCTCTCTGTATGTGGTTTGCATGCTCTGACTTTCGAACACTCTGTAGCGGATGAGT
The DNA here is from genome assembly GCA_030248225.1 of Trileptium ribeirensis. Taxonomy (NCBI): domain Eukaryota; kingdom Metazoa; phylum Nematoda; class Enoplea; order Enoplida; family Thoracostomopsidae; genus Trileptium; species Trileptium ribeirensis. The sequence goes on along the minus strand of JASANE010024918.1, from coordinate 36,641 downwards.
ACTTAAAATATATTGTACACTTTCTATAATTATACACTTAAAATATTTTGTACACCGCTACAGTGGAAGTGTACAATGTATTTTAAGGTTAAAATAAACAATCGAACCAAAACTTTGAAAAAACCACAGCTTGGTGTCCGCGGCGAATTAGCATCTACCGTTGTGTATCTCAATGCACAAAATTCGGAATAATACACCATTTTCGTACTAAACCTTACAGTATTAAGGATATGCTTATTAGAAAATTTTACACAAAATATATATAGTATAACTGTGCGTTTTACTGCTTTTTGATAGGTTCAAGGCAATGGCTTAACAAGTATCATCGTTTTTATATCACTTGTTTTTGAAGTATATAGCTCACTCCCCCTGTCGCCTATGAGCATCTATGATCATGAAATGCATTGTGTACGCATCCTAAGTGTAGACTATTGAATTTAGCAATAAAAATACGTGACTACATCTATTTGGAAAACTCTCCTTTCATTCCATTAATTCTTCTCCGATTTCATTCTGATATTCCGTTGGTCACCTTGATAAAATCTGTCTGCGCAAGTTTACTTAACGAAAAGTTTCCAATTACTTTCATTTAATCAGTTACTTTGTGGTATTCGTGAAAGTGACAATGCTTGGCTGTCGGTTTTCAAAATTATCAACAATGCAACTGGAGTACAATTACTAATCAAACCTGTAGCGGGATTCTAGGATGGGTTATTAATACTTATCATGACCACTACAAATAACTACGCACCCTAGATGTAGAATATTATATTTATCAATAAAAATACTTGACAAGATTCATTTGGAAAACTTCCCTTTCATGCCATTAATCTTTTACCAATTTCATTTTGATATTCCGTTGGTCACATTGATAAAATCTGTCCGCGTAAGTTTACTTAACGAATATTTCTAATTGCTCGAATTTAACCAGTTACTTTTGTGTTATTCGTGAAAGTGACAATGCTCGGATGCCTGTTTTAAAAGACCTCCAATGAATGGTACTAATATTCGCGTTCACTATTCTGCTATCGATATTCGCTTCGTATTATAGCATATTCATCCGTGTCACATGTCTGTCCGCGATCATCAAACGGCATGATGATTGACAGGCGTCTTTACAGTCTATGAAGTTATAAATGAGGCTATGAGTGTGTGATCAGGAAGCGCTATTATGAATACGTTCGAAGTAAACGCGATCAGTAAATTGCTATCTAATTCATGAAATAATGACCTCAAACAACGCTGATGTGTTTCTTTTCTATTTCGCAAATCGAGACAAATCGAGACTTATTCACGTTCATGGGATTTATGATCCTGAATTGACTTAACAAAAGAACAACCCAGGTGCTCGCACCAAATGTGGACTCACAAATTATATATGAATAATAATAAACAAACTTATACCTATTTATATGTAAGTATTATGCCCGCGCGGAAATATTTAACGCGTTCAAACATTTCCGTTTCAATATAGAAAACAAAAACCGAACAAAATAGTTATATTTCCACGCACCATGTAGTATTAATGAATGCAAAATAAACTCAAATAAAACAGTTAAATTGTGTGCAAGGATCTTTAGTTAATAATAAGTCAATAGAGATAGTCATGTTTTTCAGAGTTTATATTTTACATAACATGGTATCCGAAAAAATCGCTATATTTCACAGTTTGTCTTTGATTCTCAAAATTAAATAGTTAAATTGTGTCCAAGGATTTTGAGTTAATAATAAGTCAATAGACATACTCATGTTTTTCAAAGTTTATATTTTTACATAATATGCTATCCAAAAAATCGCTATATTTCACGGTTTTTGTTTGAACGTTATATGCATTGCTACTGTTGTATTTTGTTAAAAATGTATTTTATAAAACAGTGAAGACAATAACATTTATGTTTTGTCTGTCTGCAGTTTAGCAGATTTTTAATCGTTATACTCTTTTAGTAATACTAGAGAGCACTTGTATTTTTTATCCCGATAGGCGTTTTTAATATAATTCTAGTGGATAACAATATTTCTAATACATATTTGTTGAGTTGCAATGTGCTAGGCTTAAATTTTAGGTTTGTGTTCTGCATCATTCTATACACTTTACAAATATAATGTACTTCCGTAGCAAGGCCTGCCGTGTGTTCATAGATTTGTATTCAGGGATGTATTGATTTGAAACGAATGCCCACAGCACGAGCTTGAACTATTGAGTTGCAACAACAACTGTTCAAGCAAACGCACGGTGATCGAAGCAAAACTTGTGACATGGTTATAGCACAATTTTATTATATGTTATAAATTACAGTCGAAGAATTCATTACTAAAAGTTTTGTGACAAGGTTTCATTTTGATGCTGTCATCTGGAGAACCAAGTTTCTAAAATGTCAACTAATCACAGAATTTATAACGAGTCGAGTCAAACCGTCTAGAGTTAACCAGGTATTTCTGCATTCCATATTGTCGTAACTTGGCAAACGTGGTTTTCGTGAGATATACACAAACGCGAAAAATAAGATAAACACGAATGCAATGTCGTTAGGGATCCCAGCGCTACTAAAAAATTCTGGAATCGAGTTCATGATGGTAAAATAATCGTTATAATGCTAGATGACAACAAACGAAAGCTAAGAAAGTTACAGCAATAAGAACATCGCTTTAAAATCATTCATCTATGAAGCTTGTAAACCCTCTTAACGGTAGCAAAGTTGAGTACAACGTGAATAAATAAGTTAAGCTTTGCTAAGCAAAAATGCAATAGAAACGTACTGTTATAGATATTAACACGACACGCGCAGGTTGTTATAGCTAATAAAGTATCATAAATAAGTATATTTCTTCACTCCAGTTCACTTGTATACAACTTCCCTTATAAATTGTCCGTACAGAAGTCATTTGTAGTTAACAGAAAACATCTGTTTCCGCTTTCTCTTTCCTCAAAAAATATTTCAATTTCGATCATTATAGTTAAGACAATAATTGAGGCATTGAATTTGAGCAATAACCCATTTAAATTTCAAAATTATGGTTCTCTGAGACAAATTGGACATATATAAATGTCTTCTACTAAATTTTGTGATTACGCTGAAACCACATCAACTATAAAGATTGTTAAAATATAAAGATATTTTGTTTTTAGAATTTCAAACGCAATGGGCTTACGTTTTTTATGATTTAAAAAGAATGCAATTAAATCTACTTGCCAAAAACAACGTCGAATTAAATGCTATCTTTAGCTGTATTTAAGGTTTCAGTTAACTCGGGCGAAATTGTTTCAAACAACGCCAATATATTTAAACATTTGAATGTGCCTAAATTGTTGGACAACATATCAATATCTGGCCTAGTAACATACTGCAAGACTGTATCTATTTTTAACTTACGTAGCTATTATGATGTCGTTGGATTCTTGGAACTAAACCTAAATTGCTAAAACTGCGTAGTATAGACTAATTAACAGTTAACTTACTGATTTTTGTAGTGATTTTGATAAGCATTAATAACCCAGCCGAGAATACCGTTGTAGGTTCGCCTAGTGATTGCGCTCAAATTGCATTGTTGATGATTTTGAAAACAGACAGCAGAGCATTGTCACTTTCACGAAAAACACAAACGTAAACAGTTATATAAAACTAATTGGAAAGTTTCCGTTAAGTAAACTTACGCAGAGAGATTCTATCAATGTGACCAACAGAATATCTGAATGAAATCGATAAAAGATTTGTGGTAGGAAAGGGGAGTTTTCCAAATGAATCTTGTCAAGTATTTTTATTGATAAATTTAATATTATATACCTAGGGTGCGTAGTTATTTGTTGTGATCATGAGAAGTGTTAATAACCCAGCCGAAAATCCGGTTGTATGTTTGACTAGTAATTGCGCTCAAGTTGTATTGTTAAACTAAAATCACATTTCACGCCTAAACACTATACAGATCGTAAATTCCGAACGCTGCAAAGATTGTTTTTCAAACTCGTTTGAAGAGAAATTTCAAAGCATTGTCAATTTGACATGAACAGATCAGAGTGTTTGTGCGAGAACTACTCTTTTCGTCGAGGATTCGATGCTTTCATTGCTTTCTACAGCCGCGTTGTAGTACGTCGCCCATTGTTATTTGCAATCATACCGGCACTTGCTAGCTGTGCAATCGGTTCTGGCGTACGTCTTTTGTCACAAAGCAATACCAATGCATTCGAAATACATTTGCCTGCCGACAGTCCCTCGCTGAATGAACGAGCAAGTGTTGAAAACATTTGGCCGCTTAACTCAGAGTGGTTTAATCGAGCACAATCGACAGCTGTTCGTCATTATGTGTTCGTTTTTGTACAATATGTTTACGAGAGAACCAGAAGCAGACGTAGCCAGAGCGGCGAAAACGATTACGGCAATCTCTTAGATGTGAACAAATTGCGTGATATTAAAACCATTGATCGACTGATTCGTTCATTCACGATTTCAGTAGATCAAGAAGACCGTGTTTTAAATAAATTTAAAGGACATATCGAGCGTGATAAGTGTCTTGGCGGTTATTTTAAAGGTGTCATTAATGGTAAATATAATTATCTAAACGAAAGCATTATAACTAGCTCAACAAATGTTAAGCTTTATCGATATCGTCAATTGTGCTTACGCTACGAGAATCGCTGCTCGATTATTAACCGTCATGTTCCATTGCTTATTCAAATGTTTGAGCATCGTAATGATCGTGCTTACAATCCGAAATTTACATGGCCTCGTTTGAGCTTTCTCAATGGAACGATACGGCTGTATGTCGGCAATTTACTGGGTGGCGTCGAGCTAAAATCATCTGAAAATGTATTAAAAAATATGAGAATCCGACACATTGGGGAACATGAGAACTTACCATCCGAAAATAATGTTCCCAATAGTTATGATCGTGTTTTGATACATCCTGGTTCAGCAACTATCAAGTCGGTTAAAAGCGTTGCACTATTGTACTTTTTACGCTCAGAAACGCCTGAATTATCCGATGCATCTGATTGTTGGTCGAGATCGTTGATTAGTAATATTCAGCGACGAATTGATTTGCATTTTAACACAACACAGAATGCATTGTCAATAAACGGTCGTTATGTAATTGCAGCAGCACACCGGCGGTCTTATATCAATGGTATGGACCGAAATACCGAACTTGTAACACGTCAATTTGGCATTGCCTATTTTGCACTGTCTGCTTTTGCTATTATTGCATCGGTCAAAATTAAGACAACAAAATTTCAAGATACAAATGCTGCAAGATGCAACAGATTTCGATGTATTCCGATCGCATGGCGCGACAGTTTTACGAAAAGCAAAATCGGTATTGCAATGTTTGGTGTTATTGTTACACAGCTTGGAATTGTTACTTCGATGGGAACACTGTTGTATGCACAAGTTCAAATCAATGCCCAGGTCAGACTGATGCCATTTCTTGTGTCAGGTGAGTATTTCGTAAGCTACGGTAGGTAATTTTATTTGCGACAATATTACTGCACTTCCAACATTGATGTGTGTTAAAGTGCTTCATTAAGTACATTAAATCAAAAAATTTTACGTATATGTCTCCATAGGGGGTACAGAAAATTATTAAGCTCCTAGTTTGGACCCCATGCTTCCCGCGCTCTCAAGGCACGCGAAAAATTCTATCAATTTTTGCAAAATTTTAGCGATTTAAATAAAAATTGTTTCTGGTAAAATTATGAGTTTCTTATAATCTTACCATTTGCAAAAATCTACCACCCAAATATGCGCATACCACACCTCGTACCATCCTCTTGTCGCAGCGCTACCCCCTGGCTCCGCCTCCCCTGAACCATTTACCTTCAAAGGCGACGGACCTGGAGGGCCTATGAATCTTCTCTACCATATGGTTGCTGTCAGGCGCAATTTATGCGCGGTGTTCTACATTTGTTTCTTATGGCTGATACTTAGTATATAAGAATAATGCATTTTACCTGACCATTACAAAAGATGCAATTAATTTGGAATCACTGAGTTTGGTTGTGCTACCTTATTTTGTTCATCGAGCAATTTAAGGCAGTAATAGGCTACGCGTTAGTATTGCATACATACCTACTGCTGCATGGAGTTTATTTGATAATAATGAAGTTTCTATGGCAATGTTTATAAATTGTTTGAGTTTAATTTGTGGTGAAAATCGCTAGTGCCGTTCCCAATAATACCGGTAGTTTGTTAAGATGTTAAACTGCAATCATTATCTGGAAGAAAAGTAACTGTCCTAAACATATAAAATTATGGCTAAAGCGTTATATGAATCGTGATCCTATTTTGTGAGAAACAAAGTTCAGATTGAAGCCGTTCTGGCTATTTAATGCATCATTTACGATAAGACGCGCGCGCCAGGGCCCAATTATGTCACGCGTCCAACTCAACTAGTTCGGGTGAACTATAGCTTAGCTGGAGTACTATGGTACATTTTTATAGCTTAGCTAGTGTTAATGTGACAAACAGGGAGCGTAGCTAGGTTCTGCATGACAAACGGAGCGTCCGGCTGAACTGTCAATAGAGAAATATTATTTAGTATTGTGCTTAGTGCAATATCATTTTGTTCTATAGTATTTTCACACTAATTCTAAGTTATATATTTAATATACACGTTTGCGGAACGTTCGCGGACTGAATAGTCTCTGGCTTCAGTTATAGGGCTCAGCTGAACGCCTCGTGACATAAGCACAGTCCGGCTCGACACTCGATGACAAATGCATAGCCTAGCTAGGCTATTCAAATTTTAAAAGTCCAGCTGGACTGTATGCGTGACATAGCAGCTAGCCCATTTGAACGCGTGACATAATTACGACCGTGCGCACGATCTTATTGTAAACGATGCATATATGCTACTAAACCAAAGGTAGTGGTTTAAATGGTTCTATGACTTGGTTTTATTATTGATCTCCAGCTCAAAATTTTAAAATATACATTTTAGGCACAATTTCTTCCTGACAGTCATAGTTTGTAGCTCCCCATATGAGAATTCATTGACAAACCTTTAAAACTTTATAATCGTACCATACATGCTCAGGTCCGACGTCACATGGGGTTAGCCGTGTCCTCAAGAAGGGAATCTGCATCAGGTCTCCCTCAGGTGACTCGCCCGGTCGCGTGGACACGGAATGTATGTAGCTTTAGGGCTTATAGTGAATGCCAATCGATTATTAATTATATCTGCTGTAATCGAAGCAGTGGCCCTTGAGAAAATGTAATTTCGCCCCAGTTTTGACTTGGACAAAATGAGATATGCTTCTCTTAAAGGGTAACTAAACGCGTTTCTGCGATCCTCCAAACTCGAGCAGATAAAATTTATCAAAGTGGCAACCCATAACACTACGGTAGCACACTAAAATTCTTCACGAAATGCTCCCGTCTTATTGAAAATGTAGTTGATTTTCAGCATACAACTATCCCCATACACTGGCAAACTGTCTTCTACTTCAAAATTGCGAAATTAATTAAAGTACCTTTCCAGAGCGTTGAATCAATGAAAAGCAATCTATGCAGGTGTATGAAGTTAGCCTACTGAAATACTACAGTGATCCAAGGCTCCCTCTGATCTTTTGACTTCTGCCGATAAGAGAAGCAGCCGTTCATTATTGAACTTTGTATGTATAAATATTTGTAGATTATATATTTATTATTACTTATAATTTAAATTCGGGAGAAAGTGCTATAGGTATGTGACAGCTTAACTTACCAAGATCATATACAGTCATTTGCTTAAATGATAATGAAGTTCACTCAGGTTGTATATTTTAGTTAATAAAATTCACGCGTCTGTTTATTTTAGTCACAGTAAAACATAAATTCATATGCGTAAATTCTCATATTTTCGGATGGTCGGATTTCGACAACTTTTTATTCGGTAGCAAAAGAGATGAGGATGTGCTCTTTAGTTGAACGGAAACAGCTCTCCTATCTTCATAGTCAAAATGGCAAAAACAGGTTTTTATTGGTTCTTTGCCAAATTTGGCATTATTTCCATTATAAGCACCAGTATTTCGCAGCCCAAATCTCGCGACCCAGGCTTTGCATCGAATAACCGAAATCAGAATCAACTCATCGGCAGCTGCAAATGTGCTGGACGCTGTGGGCACGAATATGACTCGTTGGTCCCTCGCCAGAAATGGCAATTTTTCAAATTTAGGTGTGTTGTTCCGAGTTTTCCTTTACAACGAGAGTCCGTTAGGTTACCAAGCATACGATGGTTTTGCTATCTAGAATTTGACATGACTATATTGTACCTTTCATAGGGTTAACGGGTTTTACGGTCGATGAATCCAATTTCCAAAATGTAGTGCACTTTAATTTGTTCTTGCCATCTATTGAGGTCGGTATGGCGGTCAGAAATTATGTTGCTTTTCTACAATCAGACTGTAGCACCCAATTGTTATGCATAGCACCTACTTAAACACTCAAAACCCAAAGAAATTTTAACAATGACTGTCTAACGAAGCACATGTGGTTACAGCTGTGCAGCAATACAACTAATTGTACTGTCTATAGTTGGAGCTTTATCCAATTTTGCTTACCCCGAAAGGTTCACCTTAATAAGTTAATTATGATGAAGCAAGCATAATAGCTGGAACAGAAATAGCTACAGCACACATATGTCATGTCGTTTAGGAGCAAACGAAGTTATCTTGATATGGATATCAACGTGTGTCTGCACAAGATTTGCTTAGGGTAGTGCAGTTTACGGCAGCATTAAATTTTTACAGCTCCAAACCGGTATAATAGGCTAATTTTCACTGGCTAAAATATTGTTTAAGACGTTTACGATATAGAATACTAAAATATTTTAGAGAGATAGATTGCGGTATAAATTTTGGGGTTTTGTGCTTAAATATCGACAAACAATACCATAACGTTTGTCGGGCCCCTTAGCGCATGGTGAGCAGCCCTTAGCAATTGTATTTTTAAATTGTTCCATTGCACAATTGGGTTTTGCAACGCAATATAAAAAGATAATTGTATAGTCCGATAAAAGACGAAAGCCAATGCATAAAAAATCAAGCAGATCACTCACTATGTATTGTACCACATACAAATTTAGCTTATGCTGCAGAAATACCATGTGAATACTTACAAGACGATTAGTCAAATATCTTATACACCGCCATCCAGCGGTATGCTGTTGAAAAACGAAAATGTCATCATTGAATTCTGCAGAACTCTTGTAATGTTTGTTCACCTAAAGATTTTATTTATATTCGGCTTTAAGATTTCTACTCTTTTACCACATTTTGTCAATTGTCGATTTTGCCTGAGTACATCATATTAGTTTCCCCGCCATAAAATGGAAAGTCAATATTTTAACATTAAACATCGCTAATTATAACAGTGCAAACAAATCACATGTAACACAACTCTGTGAAACTACAAACATTCACAAGTGACTTATGGCGGAATGTACATAGAGACCTAAAAGTGCATGTTTCGCGAATGCTGTCCCACTGCCAAGCAGATTCAAAATTTATGGATGGAGGGTTGAGGGATTCGAAGTGTTCAACATTGAACTGAAGAAGGCATTTTCTCAAATATACTTTGTAGATGTGCGAGAAGCTTAAAACATATGTTTGAAGATTTCGCTTAACAATTATCGTTGACATAATTTTATACATCACACATGCTCAAAGCCTGAAGTATCAGGGTATACCAAGGGCAGTTTGGCTGGTCGCTGGGTGGGGATAGGACGCCATGCGGAGCCCCAGACCGACATGTTATGGGGTCAGCGCGGCACCCCGGGTGGTTCGACGTCTCAGATGAATAATCCCATATCCTCCTATAAGCATGTATATTATATATGTGTACTAACCTGAATTATTTATATTTTATTTCATAAATGTTGTTATAATGTTTCATTTCAGCAATTGGGATTGATGACACTTTTATCGTTCTAAACGCCTGGTACATGTCGGAAAATTACAAAACTTCAACGGTACGATCAAGAATTCGAGCCACAATTCAGGCGTCAATGTCGTCGATCACTGTAACGTCACTTACGAGCTTCATCAGCTTTTCAGTTAGTTTGATCTCAACAATACCAACTGTAAAAATGTTTTGTCAATTTGCCGCACTCGGAATATTATTTACATATTTGTTTCAAATTTCAGTCCTGCCGGCTTTACTTTTGATATCTGAAGACAACCTTACGCATCGACTGATTTATTGGCGCCGTCTTACAGGTATATTTTTATCGATTTTTTTTTATATTACAGTCGTTTTTCGTCTTAGTATCTTAACTTTTACAGGTACCAGGTTCTAGCAAATTATATTGTTAGGATATCTCACACCATTGTGAGTCGTTGCATGGTTGTATATGATTGGTAGGGTCAAAAATCGCTTTTTAAACACATTTGATAGTGGATGACATTAAATATAACGGAGATAGGTAACAGAATTAGTTGTTAGGCGCCTTCGTTTTAGCCACTGAGACATTCAGACTAATGCTCTTTATTATGAAACTAGGATATGTTAAAATATTGGCAAATTAAAATGATGTTTTCCCAACTACGAACATTTAATTACTTCTCTTTACTTGAGTTTATAAAGTTTCGCCGTTATGCTAAACTCCTCCATGCTCTATGGCAACTGAATAAAATATCAATTACTGCGTTAACTCGGTTCGTTGCGTAGCGTACGATCCTCCGCATACCTATAATTGTTCGCGTTGCGAAGAGCCTTAAGGACCGTAGCAACAGCGTCGTCAAAAATGAATTGTTAGTGAGCTTGATCGTAAGACAAACTATCCAGGTTCCAGTCATTGCGCAATCAACAATGTGTTGAGCGCTACTTGGAATACATTCATGGGTTGATGTATGACAAATCAGATAGAGTATTACTTCGACACTGCAGTCAGTTTTACATGGTTTTGAAGCACAAGCATAATATATTGATGTTATGTAATGCGTGTCTTTTAAATTGTTGTTTGCGAAGAAAAGCTCATTCATTTGCAATTATGTTTCAGACGAAGGTCAATTTGGGCTCGCAAACTTAACCGAAACAAGCCATGGCACGAATAACAAGGGCTATGAACTCGAATTAAACACTCATGAACCATCTAAGTCGATTCTTAACAACATGGCCTCGCGGATAGCTAACTTACTAATCCGAAGCACATTTATCAAGTGTCTAGTGCTAATTGGGTTCATTGTCTATCAGTGCGTAGCATTATATGGCTTTGTCACAATTCGACAAGGTCTCGAAGGATCATTTCTTGTTCCGAATAAACATCACTATCAAGCTTTTTACAAAGCGCTGCGAGATTTTTACCTGCCTAGAGGTCAAACGGCGCATATTGTCATTGCTTCTCCGCCAGATCTCACGTTTAGTGCTAATCGTAAAACAATTGAACAAATTGTGGAAGCATTTGAGCAAAGCGACTACAGCGTTGGACCGTCAGGAACAATGTTTTTCCTACGAGATTTTAACCAGTTTATTTACGATAACAACATCTACAATGTTGAGTCGAAGTTTTGGGAAATATTTGAAGGTTGGATGGACATATGGGCTGTTCGACGGAAGTTTTCGAACGTATGTAATTTATAATTAGATCAAGCACAGTAATTAGTAATAAAAATAATAGCTACATCCCGTTAAATATGCACTGGCTCAGCTTAACCATACGCGAATGCAAACATTACTTTTGCGTCTGTCTTATTTTTTACTCAACCAATGGCCGTTGTTCCCGTAAGATATCTTCGTATTTCGCTGTACCTGTCGCCTAGCTTCAAAACTGAAACAATTTCCGAGTAGTTAAATTTATAAGTTATAAACTCATGCAAATTTATAATTCATTCTAGTAGATTATCTTTGCAAGTAGGCCAAGTAATTTTACACTAATGGGACATTTCACAGTTATTATTATTGTAACGTAAGTTCATGAACGCTGGCCATGCTAACTTGCGCTATCTACTGTTGATTTCAACAACCCTTTGCATTCCGAAGCCGCTCCATCGCCTTTTTGTTCGAAAAGGTCGCCATTGTTTACAATTTTTTTCACAATATACAACTTGCAAAATTTTATTGCCACATATGGTACATTGATGGGTTCAGAACGATAGATGCATTTTTTATATTTTTTTTTCATTCATATATTTATATTTTATATTTTATATTCATTCATATTTTTATATTCATAGATGCAATTTTTTTTATATCCATAATTCATACTTGTTCTGTGCCTCCCGTTGGCTAACAAGCAGGCCTTGAGCAGGTGTTTCTTGTCGGCCGAAATAATTTAAGGTAGGTTACAATATTACAATTAGCGGACACAACTGAAAGTGGGTTGGCCTAAGTACTTGTTGGATTTTCACAGTATAATAAAACGACTTTACGTATTTCGTGCCGGTATTGTTCTTAGCGAATGGATAATTAAAGAGTAGTTTTCAAGTCTAATATCATCATAAATTTGGCGCTATGCTCAGCTGAGATTTATAGAAAGTTCGACAGACTAAACATGAATTTTTACAATACGCAAACATTCAAATAATGAAATTGCAATGTTGCATTTGACATAATGTTAGCAGTAACAACGGATGAATGTAGTTGAAAATATCTTTTTTGCATGCATATTAAAACCGAATTGTGGATTATATTTTAACGTGACGAAAGCGATCGAGAGTAAATGTCTGTTCATGCTGAATTACTAAAAAACAAGAGATACAGTCAACTTGTTGAGTCGTAAAAGTCATATATTTTTATTGCAGTGTAGCTAAATAAGTTTTCTGTGTCGATTATATCAGCTGGAAGGAGGTTTTAAGAAAATTCAGTTACGCAGCGTTGGCAGAGAGTATGGCTCAGTCACTGCAAAATGTTCCAGAATTAAACAAAAGTGTTACAGAAGCTGTGTCACTTTTAAAAACTGTTACAGAAACTGTGTCACTTTAAGAAAATCTGCTACAGAAACTGTGTCAATTTTAGAAAATCTGCTACAGAAACTGTGTCACTTTTAGAAAATCTGCTACAGAAACTGTGTCAATTTTAGAAAATCTGCTACAGAAACTGTGTCACTTTTAGAAAATCTGCTACAGAAACTGTGTCACTTTTAGAAAAGATGCTACAGAAACTTTGTCACTTATAGCAAAAACTTCAACAGAAGATGTGTTACTTAAAAAACTGCTACATAAACTGTGTCACTTTAAGCAAAACTTGTACAGAAACTGTGTCACTTTAAGAAAAACTTTTACAGAAACTATGTCTCTTTTAGAAAAGCTGCTGCAGAATTTGCGTTACTTTTAGTAAAACTGCTAACGTTATTTTTCGGTTCTATTTTCACCGGCCCCTCCTTTAGCATAAAACTTTGACCGGACCCCTCCCAAAGCAAAACTCTATGCACGCCAATGCCGTATTCTATGTTAAAAATATGGAGATAAATTAAGGATATTTTCGATATAGGTTTTGGCAGATTATTCATTATGACCAAAACAGCCATTACTAGTTTTAAAACAATGCCATGTCTATGCCGGTATTGTAAAAAACTATGTTTAATGTTTAGGTGTACTGATTTGAATTTTAGGTGTTTTGATTTGTAAATACAAAGATGCCCGTATTATAATGAGACTCACTCACAAAAGTATAAACTGTTATTTTCTTTCGCGGCAACGTTATGTAATATAATTCTTGTATGGCCGCACCAGCTAAGGAATTCTAGCTAGATGACCATATATTTGAAAATTTAAAGCCCTTAGTATTGACTTCAATGCGAAATTCCAACGTATTAACCTGAAAGTGAACAATAAGTGCTGGACATTTTGAAACATTAATTAAACGATGGTACTATAACCATAAGTGAATCAGATACACTGTCATGCATGCGTGACCTCTACCAGCTGTGACAAATCTTGTAGCATGGTTCACATATAATGTATATAAAGTTTTGTGATTAGTGCAGTGCAGCGAAAAGCTGAGTGTAGTATATCGTTTAAAGAAAAACTTACAGCCGGAGATTTGGAGATTCTAGACAACAAGATACAAATGTTCAGTGATAACTATATGGAAATGTGTTAGCAATTACTATTCCTGTTTGTTATAAGCAAATAAAACTAATGATTCAAAAATTGTGGATAAAACACGATTGAAAGATTCTGGATGAAGTGGAGTAGCATAAATTTCAATGCAGTTGAATATATGCATCAGTGTTTCTTAAAAGTGGCACAGTTTGTATAACGGAGTTTCTAAAAGTGACACAGCTTCTGAAGCACTTTTTCGAAAAGTAACACAGTTTCTGCAACATTTTTTCATAGATATTGCCACAATGTGCAGTGACTGTACACAACTCTCCATAAACGTTGCTCTCTGCGATAAATAGGTATCCTGTTTCAATAACCCCAGTTGAAAGCAGGTTTTAAGAAAATTTATTTATTATCATTTTCTGTCAATACTTCCTTGTAGCACAGCTTCAATTAGTGAATACATTTTTAGATAACACCTAACCTGACTTTTACGCTGTATTACAATTGAAGTTTCAATGGATCGTTTGTACTTTGAAAATGACACACAGGGAAAATGTACACACTATTATTAATGCAGCATTCGCATGAGCTAATTTCAGGATGTCCGTTGGAGAAGTGTTACCGAAACCAACGAAGCTGATGAATGCCATGGTTGTAAACGCAAAGTTTACGCTTTACGTGCTCATATTGCACTCCAAAATATTAGCACATTTAAAGATCGTGAACGAGCAGCGTACGAATTTCGTTCGATTGCAAGCCGATTTTCACAATACAACGTTACAACATATCATCCACAGTGGATAACTGTCGACACACAACGCTCGGTAGTTCGTAATACAGCATTATGCATTTGTGTTGCAATCGGTGCAATGATTGTAATAAGTTTCATATTTTTCGAGTCAATGCATGCAGTTCTATTCATTTCGCTTGCAATTATTTCAAACGATTTGGGTGTAATTGGATTCTGTTCACTCGCACATATTCACTTAGACTCAATTTCAATGATTACATTTACGATGTCGGTCGGCTTTTCAGTTGACTATAGTGTTCATATTGTTTATGCATTTTGTAAATCTGGTCATACTCGACGCAATGATAACAGTGAAGTGAAGATGATCACGTCGCAGCGACGAGCAATTACAGCTCTTGAGACATTAGGTGTTCCAGTACTTCAAGGTGCAATGTCGACGGTTGTTGGAATGTTTCCGCTTGTGCTAATCGATAGCTATATTGTTCGTGTTTTTTATATGACTGTATTTACAGTTGTACTATTTGGACTGCTGCATGCTTGTGTTTTTTTACCGGTTATATTGTCCGCTGAAGATCTATTTGTTGAAATCGGGCAAAAGTTACGGATCTATTTTGTAAAGTTGAAATACTACCTTCTTTCAGGACTAACTGGTAGGAAGAATGGGAATTTATAACGTCAATATGTAATTTTTTTGTCAAATTTTGCGGAGTCCTGTATAAAAAGCGTCGAAGAAGACGTAGGCCGCTACAATTTCTACGCGAATAAACTTATTAACGACAACTGCAGTTATATTTGTAATTATTAGTTTTACGTAGCGAAAGTTACGGATGTATTTTGTAAATTTGAAATACTACCCTATATCAGGACTAACTGGTAGGAAGAATGTGAATTTATAACGTCAATATATAAAATTTTTTTGTCAAATTTTGCGGAGTCCTGTATAAAAAGCGTCGAAGAAGACGTAGGCCGCTATAATTTATACGCGAATAAACTTAATTAACGACAACTGCAGTTATATTTGTAATTATTAGTTTCACGTAGCGAGGATACATCATAGTTTAAACGGTTATAAGTAGATTATTGAACTGTACTTCCAAAAGTTTAAGAACAAAATATGATTCGATTATTGATTGGTTGTAACGTGCTAAATGTATTCACGGCTTACTGTTGTCTTAGAATTAAATCGCTACATTGCATATTTTGCTACGGAATGTAAAAACATGATTTTTAAGTTTATAATCTCGTGTTCGCACCCTACATTTCATTATATACCATGCAACAGGTCCAACTTAAACAATAAATATATAAGTATACGCCGAAACTCTGATTTACCCGGGACGTTAAGTTGCTGAAATATCGTCGTATTGCTAGATTTTGATCCTAAGAATACATAGCTATCAAAGAATAATAAATGTCTTAATCAAGAGTAACAATTGCGTCGAAAAAACCAGGATAAACAAATATTTCAACATCCTCGTCTGCCTCAACAATCAAATCCACTTGCACATGCGAAACGGTAGAACACCAATTATGCTGAAAGCTCACCAAAAACGCTGTTGAATGAGATCTTCACTTCGCACGCATCAACATCCAAACGAATGATGTAGTTCGTGTCTTTTTGGTATATACCCTAACCAAACATTTTGCACAAAACCACACATCATCGCGAATCAATCCATATACCGATTTGAATTCAGAAACATTAAAATAAAATGCAACTAACAACTCGCTAAAATATAAAGTCAGATACCATCTCTATGACTGCCCATACTAAGAAATCTGTCGTGTCGATGGGCAAACGGAAACATATAGCTTTACTAACTCCTGCTGAGGGCGTCAATGTAGACGTTTCTATACCATTTAATGCACCAAGCTCGGCGAACATGGCAGCAAAAAATTCAGGAGCACAAACACGTTTAGTACCATTCGAAAGCAAACTCTGAGGATGACCAAGCACGACGACGTCACGGTATTGCCTGAAGGCCTGCTTGAAAAGGGATAAGAGTGTTGCGATGCGACAGGAAAAGCTGGGTTCGTACTAGCAGTCCGCTTCCTTGAAGTACCTCCGTCGTCATCTGGTGTAAGATCGTGATCATGATCGTTATTATAGAGCGTGAGAAAATTCAAAGTTCATACATTAATGGCTAAAATATCAATGCGAAGCTGAATGACTGACACGAACTGAAACAGTAAGCATACAGAAAAGCGTATGAACTCAATTCAACCAGTCGCCTCAATTACCAAAACGCTACAGATTATGTGGCAGTTAAGCATAAACTATCTACATTTAAAAATTGCTCCCGTAGCAAAGATGTCCGTCTCTTCGGAGGTAAACGTACTAAATTTAAACGCCGTTTTGTTGATAACGATGATAAACTAGTACGGTAGAATGTTTGGCTCAACTAAATAATACTAACGTAACCTTGCAACAGATCAAGCAAACTCACAGTGGGAAAATTGCCTCCATGTCTTACTCAAAAGAATGTATTATACACCATTTTCAATTCACGTAGTCCAGAAAACAAGCTCGAAGCTCGAATTTCAGTCTTGTATTTTTGAACTGGTGCATATTATTGCAGTGCACGAAACTTGTTTACGTGAGAGTTTTTCAATTCTGTAATTAAAGTTGGTATATATAGTCTGTACTCCAATCACTGGTTAACAAACCGAGGCAGTGAAGTAGCCATTTTTGTTCATAAAAAAATTGCATTGTCAATACCATTTATATAATAAGTTTAGATCTTTGGAAATTACTTCACTTCATTTGATATCTATACTCGAATTAGACACGAACTGGTGAAACTCTGCAGTTTACTAAATTCAGACAAGGTCTACGAATCCTGGTTATTAAATTGCCCTAACAGATACACTAACACCGTCGATGTCCAGCTACGATTGTATATAGGTATTGCTTGATAGTAAACTGTATCAACTACAGATGGCCAAACAGTACGGTCAATAGCTTTTTGTATAGACTGTGTTCATAAATTAGTTTTTCACCAAATGGTAAGTTTCTAACGCGATGTAAAAACTATATACATATCGTCCCAACAACTGAATAATTGGGGATAAAAATCATGAAAAGCTCATCCAGATGACGTTTATAATGTTTCTACAAAGTAGTCTTTATGCTAAGACATGCCACAGAAGTATGCTCATGTATATGGATTTTGCTTAGGCATAAGCAAACTTAAAACAGCTCGATAATTAAGTGACATCGTTCTAGTCGCCATAACAGTTGTTTAATTTTGAGTTTGTTGATGTAAACTTGAAAAAATCGAGCTAACGTTATTTCAGAATTCGACGTTCATAGCTTCATGTGGAGTAGTAAATTCATGTTACTGAGAATTGTCTGAATGTCAATTGTCTGAACCATTTAATTGTCTGAACCATTTAATTTATGTAGTCCCATTGGTGTGACGTATACAACGCGGAGTCCCGTATTAACTCAGTTAGTTGCGTAGCAGGATCTTGGGAGTGTGTATTTATTCTCTCTTGTTTTGAGGAACTTTAAGAATCCGAGCACCGTGTCGTCGTAGTTCAGAGCTTTTGCGAGCACAATTTTAACGCAAACGACTACGGTTTTTAATCGGCACGATGGCTACAGGATGTTCAACGGTAGTCGAAAAGCAAACTAATTCATGAAGTAAAGGGTTAAAATTACCATTTAATTGGTGCACAGAGTTTTCGTAGTTATCACCCAAGCACCTAGTTTTTTTAATTTTCTAAATTCAAGTACTTCAAATGGCTTGAGATCATATGCTGTTCGTGATTCTCGATCAGTTTCAACGGAAAATCTGTTTAAATACCGATCAGTTGTATTTCCATCCGTTAGACATATTTATCTTTTTGTTTCAATTTTTAACATATGGTTGGCGCATTCTGAACCAATAAAATTTATACCAACGTTCTAGCATTTTCTTTATGTTCGTAAACTACATCTACGGGTCAACTCATATTAACCTTTATCCACGTGGCGTCCAAGTGTTTCACAAATCACCATGTATTTGCACATCTAACAGTTTTAACCATATAGACGCGGGGATGTTTTAGCATATATTAAGTAAAAGAAGTTACCTATTGAAAACAAGAATCATTTAAATTTTGTCGCTCTTGAAAGTGTATTGGCGTATAATTATTGTGGATATTGCTTTCGAATTCTTTGTACAGACCGGCCGGCATGTTACTCGTGCAACATATTAGAATTGTAATTGTGTCACAGGTAACCCGTAAAGTAATATATTCACACAAAAATATAAACAACATATAGTGAAGTTCTAGATTACTGCCTCATAACGTAATGCCTTTGAGGCAGTTTGCAATTTATGCGTGCGTCCGCTGTAGAAGCGTACACCTGGGTTGTTGTTTGGTCAAGTCAGTTCACGATCGTAAAAGCTATAAACGCGAACAATTCTCGATTATCCCTTTTGAATGCGTACACTATTTGCCATGCAGCAACGCAAAAATCGTTGTCAGTACTTTGCTCACCGCGTACAAGTGAAAACGCAATTACCAATCGCGTTTTTTCTAGCATACTATAATACACAAATAGACCGCGAACATTTAGATGTCATTTGATCAAAGCGGACAAACGTGCGAAGTGGACAAGGTGCGCGAACGCAAATTCCATCCGTACATCACAGAGCACATGTTTCTGTTCGCAAAAATGCGAATACCAATGGCAAAAATGTGAACGCGAACATCTGAGCGACTCAATTCGTGATTTTGACAAAAACAGCCTTTGTGTGCACACCTAAAGTGGATTCGCGTATTACTAATACCAATCCCGAAGCATTTATTTTACATTACAAACATCGGTTTCCAAATTTTTAGCTTCCTTATTAGAATCGTATACATAATCATTTTTATTGTAGAAACAAAACGATGTTTATAAAAATTCTAGCACTGCAATTTTTCCTAGCAGGCACTTCCCAGTTAGACGCATTTTCACCGCATGTCACACGATGTAACGCGGGTAGAGTCAATGTATCGACTGCTACCACGCCAATCAGTTAATATAAATTGCCTTTTACTGTTCATACGATTTTATTGTTCTATAGACTGTATTCTAGTCATTGTACCGACCACATATATATTAGCTGTATATACTCGCTGCATGATATATGAGGTAGTATCTGCCTACAACCTACAGAAGCTTGACTGACAGAGAAAATAATTCTGTCACGGTTTCACGAGCATACTGTTATATGATTTTGTTAAATTTTTATAGCGCGACAATTTCTTTCGCTCACCGTGTAAACCGTTCGGTAAATATTAAGATTGTGTGCTATGAGATAATACATTTTACGAAGTCACGATCTTATGTTGCTTTCCAATTAAATAGACGCCAATGGTGATTCATTTATATTCCAAATTAGTATAGTAAAATTATCAAGAGATTGGCACAAAGGCGCACGTACAAATAAGTTGAAATAATTCTGAAAGTTAGCCCACACATTATTTTAGGATAGAGCATCACTTTTTGATATATATCGGCTAGTCATCTTCTGGAACATAAAAGTTCCAGATTTCGGAAAGAAAGTAGCACTTTCGACACTTACAGTAGGATTATCGCAGCATTTAGTTAAATTTTGATACAAGCCATTAAAAAGTGAAATTCTAGTGAAAGTAATGAAAAACTGTGTTTGCAGAACTAATTACTAAAGAAAAATTTTACGTTTCACATCATTTTGTGCAATTAACCTGTAAGCATCAGATAAAAAATTTTGTATGATGGATTAAAATAATTCAAAACACAGTGAACAAGCTTCTGCGCTGGAAAACGTATACGTCAAAAAGTCTTACCTTTAAGATCAATTTCTTAAAAGAAGGTAGTCACAGCAGTTGTATGCAACAACAGTAGTCTTCTAGATATTTTATATTTGCCCATATTGTTTTTGTGAAATGTAGCATGGAGCCTCGAGATTGGATGCGATATTTATCGCTAGCAAAACTGTGAAGTTGTATATATTTTTAATAATCTCCATGAAACGCTTCAATGAACCGCTCTTATCATTTTCCTGTGTTGATTGCAAGCTACAGGAAATACACTCAACGGTGTTATTACATAAAATTACTATCGCATGATCTAGCTGTTGAATTAACAGCAATTCGTTTCCTTTTACTATAATCAAATTCCAGCTGTACTGATATTTTTGAGACTTATATTTTTCGTTTACATCATGCAGTACTCGAATATGGGCAATGAAAAGCTGTGTTTGTATCTATTCAAGTGTAATATAGGGATTCGGACGAGCTATATGTGTTGGCACATCGCATCTTATCATCGTATGCTAAAATTCTTGGAACTATGTCTAGGATTATCCAAACATTTGTCGTCGTGAGAACTGGCATTAGCAGACTCCAGTTGCTCTGTTCATGTATTTTCAAGATCGTTTGTGTTTGCTGCTAATTTTGGCGGCACATAGTATACTTTGGTGAGCGGCAGACATAGTAATAGCCATTGCTTTACCAACAAGAGGGCTACGCAAGTGCTAAACACTATCGACAATATTAAGCTGCCTGTATATATTTACCGAAGTAAAACAAAAAATTGATGTAAATATAGCTTTCCGACGCACAGCTTGTTCTCAATCTCTAAATGGCATTGCAGTTATCCTGCTGTGTGCTCCATCCTTTCATTGTACCAACAAATACAGACTGTATAGTATTCTCAGTTTTTAAACAGGATCATTATAGACTCTATCTCGTTATATTTGCTTTGGCCAATGGCGATTTACTGACTTGTAAGTGCCTACATAGGTGCCGCGACAGTTTATAATAGCTTGTTTTCAAAAAATTAAATTTTCTATACACTAAAAGGAAAAATGTGTTTAAGTCTTTCATATAAAACTCAAACAATTATGCGTTTATTCAAAACATCGGTCAGCATAGAATTCAATGAATATGAAAGTAATTTTATGATTCATTAACTACCATTCCCACATTTAGTTCACATCATGACAATAACGGAGAAACTCGACCTAGACAGAGGTGCTGTCTAGAAAGTATTTCATGATATAGGAACAACAACGTATGACTTTGAGTCGCCGAAGGAGCCGAGACCTATCTACGATACATTGCTTATTCGCGAGCGAACGCTTTATCAAGCATTAAGATTACCGTACGCATCCATCATTGCATTTGAAATAACAGCTATGACATAGCATGGAGTTACCGGGTTTCAGGGCATAGCTGCTACAATTTGGATGAGCATCTATTCATCATTTTCGTATTTTAAGCATGCCAATCGCTTTTCTTGTGTTTGTTTAACCTTCGCTCTGTCAACGCGTGTGGGACAACATCTAAGTTCCAGTCCTGGTCGGTTCTGCACAAAATCTAATTAGTTGGCTGCGGAGGGTACAATTGGTGTAATACGGCAACTACGATAAAAGATATGCGCAGCGATATGGTAAGAATGAAATCAGTTCCAGTTCTCGATTTAAAATCACTTTTGTTTTTACTCGATTCTAATTGACTCGATTCGATTCCGGTTTCATAAACAAAACTGAATTTAATTTTACATTTGTGGATTTGATTTCATTCAACTTGATTCCATTTAAGTGAAACGTAGTTTAATCGAGTTGCTACTACCATACTATCAGTTAAGCAAAGTTAAAACTAACCGTTCATTCAACAAGATTAGCAATAGCTGTATGCGTTTAACAAACATTTTCTTAAATTCCCGCCAAAAGTCGATTTGAAACGATCGGGAAAAAACTTAGAGAAACATAAGTAATATGAGACCTAAAAATTATAACATCTAACAATTGTAGATTTCTGTTCTTATGTTTTGTGCGCCGTTTGAGAACCATAGGTTTACTCGGAAAATGCAATATAACAAGTGTTACAAAATGAATTTTGCTAACATCGTGAACTTTCCTTGATCTTTATAGCAACAAACATGTCCGAAATTCTGGCAATTGCCATATCGATCCACTCTGAGCCTTCTAGGTGACTGCAGACGCTTAACTTAGCGTGAGGAGACACCTAATAAGGCATTTTCTTGCACATTTCGCGTTTCGAGGTTTCTTACGTATAAAGAATTTCTTTCCAATAGCAGATTTCATACGATTTGCGTCACAAATATTTTAGCCGTTTTATATAAATAAATATTAATTGGTCAATAAGCTCGACATATTTTATGATTAAACTTCGATGTATTCATACCTATGATGTCTTTATTTCAATTTGTTTGTATATATATGCTGTTTACCATATTTGTAATTTTTCTCAATACGTAGTTTCCTGCATTTTCTTATCTTTATTTCTATTTGTTTGTATATATATGCTGTTTACCATATTTGTAATTTTTCTCAATACGTAGTTTCCTGCATTTTCTTATCTGTATGAAAGTTCCCTTTTTGGGAACAAATTTAAACACTCTGCTGGAAAAATCAAAATATTGCCGGTAA
This sequence comes from Trileptium ribeirensis, assembly GCA_030248225.1. Taxonomy (NCBI): domain Eukaryota; kingdom Metazoa; phylum Nematoda; class Enoplea; order Enoplida; family Thoracostomopsidae; genus Trileptium; species Trileptium ribeirensis. The sequence continues at coordinate 13,522 of JASANE010024918.1, read as the reverse complement.
ATGTGAGGTAGTTCTTTTGTTGTGGTGGCTATATGCAGTAGCTTGTATGTATTACTGACGCCGGTTGGAAGTCGCGTGTAGCGGAAACCAGTTAACATTCGCAACTCCTGCTTCGCAATGTGAATCCAACAAGTTGTTTAACGACGAAGTATGGTAGGTTATTATCAGGAGGGAGGAGGGGTGTTATTTGTCTTCGTTTTTTTAATTGCATCAATTGGTTAGCACACACGTAGATGGCTAAGTTTAAAACATGTGCAGAAATTTTTAAAATCTTAAGCTAAATGTGTGGTTTGCCGACACTCATTTATGCATAGAATTTGCTTAGCGCTCACTTTACGAATGTATGCGGCACCAACGATTGTAGCAATGATTGGCTCTTGAACACCTGCAATCAGCTTACTGACCTGTCAATGTTCGCTGATATTTGGCAATATTCCCGCCTGATAAAACTAACACTAGGCGCATGTGCGCCTATCGCCATGCTGAGATAAGTCCGATTCCGTAGTTGATTCCTTAGAACTTTGGCACCTTTGAACAAATGTTTCACTTGTCGACAAAAACACAGGCAAAAAAACGCACGCATGAATCATACCCAAAATGATAACAAGGAATGTGGTTTTAAAAAACACTTGAACAATATAAGCATCGACAAATATCAATACACTGACGCCGAGTAACGTAGAAATTGCGCCTTGTAGTACAGGAAGACCAACAGCTTGGAGAGCATGAACCACCTTTGTTTGAGGATCAGGTGTGGCTGTCGTTGCGTCACAGGTTGCGGTCAAATAGCTGTATGCTACATGGGCAGCATAGTCAACTGATAATCCGATAGACATTATGATTGTAACCAACGAAATACAATCCAAATTGACCCCCCAAAGGGCAAGAAATCCAACAACTCCAACGTCGATTGATACAATTGTAAGAACAATCCAAACAATACAAATTATATTTCGAAAAAATATCGCTGAAATCAGAATCATTGATCCGAGGGCTGCACTTATACTAACGACTGTATTCGAAGCTATCATAGCGTACTGATCCATAAACGGCCATTCTTGATGGTATGTCGTAACGTTTAGCGTTGGATATGCTGCAACTCGAGATCGTATTTCTTCTGCTGCTTCACGTTGATCGTTGGTGGAATTAAAATTTTTTAAACCTATTCGGAACCGAAACCCTCGGAGAATTTTGTTACATCCACATGAGATACGTTCAACGTCAGTAGCATCGTCAAAGTCTAGATCCTGAAATAATATAGCAGAAATGTTACAGAACATTTATTATGATTTCGAATGCAATGCCGTTCTAAGCGCCGTGAAAATTAGTACCTGTGATAATTATTTTAGTGTCGTGCTCGATGAAATGGAACGTCGCAGTATTCTATCCAACTTTCACCACTATCGATCACGTAACGGTTCGATTGCATAAAGCAATTAGAAATATCATTAGTATTTATATTTAGCGAAAAGGTTATGAGTCATAGTGTTAACGTACATTTGATATACATGGATGATATTATCTTTGGGACTTTGAAAATACTTTTTTAAAAGATAGGAGATAAGCATTTCCTATTTCGCATAACTTATGGTACATAATATCTTAGTGTCCCTGTCCGTCCTCTTGGGGGATACATGGTCGGCCAGTGGGCCAGGTAGGGGTAAAATTTTTGAAATTTTTTTATAAAATGAAACGTTTTTCAATTTATGTAAAATTTTTTAACATAAAATCAATCCTAATTTTCCATATTTTTTGCCGATTTTCACCCGATTTTTGCCAAACCCTTTTTTGCGTCTTTGGGCACGTGGTGGGGGTAGGGGGAGTGTGCGGAGCATTCAGGCGTAGATTTGGCTTAGGGATGCCCGACCCGTAGTGGAATCCACACATATGCCTAAACTTATAAAGAGTTGTAAAGTTGCATCAGGAGAAACGTCTCGTAATATATTAAATGTTTCTCAAAAATATTCAAAACCATATCGATATATAGCGAAATGCTTAGTGTTCATTATACATCGGTACTAGGATTTATTGCATGCTATTTGTAGTGAGTAAAACAATCGAAGCCAATCTTTATAGAATCCACAGATTTTAATTGGCATTGCTAAATTTGAAACTCCCAGTAAATTTCTGTGGGCTGGACGCTAAAACACAGTAATTACTTAGAAATTAGAAAATCTGCGAATGCTATTAATGTTGCACGCACCCAATAATTTTCCAGGTACAATCAAGCCTAAGTAATTTTAACTTTTAGGAAAATTTAATTCAGCTTGTTTTAACCTCGTCCATTTATTAATAACTCTTCCTGTTTGCCTCAAATTTTCTGATTGCATACGCCATTACGTAGTGTTCGTAATGCTAACCGCCCAACTCCTAAATTTTACATTTAATAGCATAGCAGCAATGATTGTGTGTTAACGCCTATTTGTATCTTTATTTAAGCTAAATACAGAAAAATATTAAAATAAACAACATAAAAACTTGATGAATACTAAATGATATATAATAATTTAGATCGCTGCCAGAATTAAACCCTAAACTGTTCCTACGCTGCTAAAATAGCTAATATTATGAGATGCGATACTCTGGAAAAAGTATTGCCAAGGGTTGGCAATGGTCGGCTCTGCTGAGAAGCGTAGCACTCTACAACTTTTCAGCGCTCCTTCGCGGTATGTCGTGGTCATTTTCAGCGTTACCACTCCCCACGCAAGATTTATGACACACTTCGTAGGCCATAAACATGACTACTCACCCCAAGTTTTTTGGAGCGCCAAATGCAAACCCCATATCATTGAACTACCAATTCAGACCCTTAGGTTCTTGGACAACTAGTCTTTACCCAACAAACACATTCAGATTCTTATAATCGCCCTAAACGGTACTATTCGCAATCGCCCTAAAAGTTCCTAAAATATGAGCAATATATCAAAAAGGTCCATTTTATGAATCTTAAACAGATTTCTAACGAGACTGCAATAAATCCATTTTACAGATTGTCACCATACTTATGAGTCACGGTATGCTAACGAAACACGTTAGGTGTAACAAAATGTAAAATGCTCTATTTTATATTCATTTTTCCATAGATGATATTCCAGCACAAGAAATGAAATGTAAATATAATATAAAAATCTTACAGGGAAAATGTTTCGACTATAGGCATTCAACCGTGACCATCGATAAATGGCATCCGACCACAAATCATTGACATCCGAATTTCCTTCAACTACTGTTTTGGTACGTTTCAAAAACCGTTCATATTCATGAAGCCAAAAGTCGGTTGCTTCATAACCCATCGTATGACTTAGATCTTCTAAACTTGCAACCATTGCATGCAGACGTTGTCGTTCACGTATCGAAGTTAAATCCGGCACATTGTTTACGATTATTTCAACTTGTTGACCGCGCGACCAAAAGTAGCGGTTAAGAAAGTTGTAAAATTTAACTAAATGATGACCCTTTATAACAATTTTTTGCTGATCTAGACCTTCTTCGATACACGATACGCCAAAGCTCCCGATGCACAAATAGACAACAAAAATGCAAAATATAGCACATTTTGTGACTGGATGCAACAAAAACGGAGCAAGCCTGGAGCTAATTCGACCCGGAACTGAATGACCTAGTTTTGGTTTGCTATCAGCAGTATGGGATGAATTGTTATTCTTATGCACACGAGACTCGATTCTGTTCCCATTTATGGAACCATTGATGTTTTTTGCGGGGTTTTGGATATGGTTCGCTGAGTTCCTAACCCCACTGCCATTAATACGATAATTTCCATTTATGCTATAACGGGTATTCTCGTTTTGGTGGATATCTTGGGTTGCTGGCGATCGATTTGACTTGCCAGATTGCGGTCTAAGACGCTTCGTTTCATTCCCGTTTTCGAATGGCACAATGTGACGTATTTGGAATTCTGCTTTAGAGCAATGCGCAGTACGTAGCTTGTGTACGTTGCTGTCGCTTAACGATACCGTATTTGCGTAGTCATGCGGGCGCACTGAATTACATACCAAATTGTGGCGTTGTGCAACACAGTAACTGTCAAATGTACGAGCAATATCAAGCGTTATATTCATATTGCTTGTTCCGATAAAACGAGATAAGGTTTGACTTGCGTTTGTATTATTGGAAATAGCGGCATCGCTGGACGCTTCACGTGAGTTACGATGATTTAGTCTACATGACTTGTCTGGCACACTGAGAATATCTTAAAGAATTATTATGCCCATTATAGTCAACAAAACAATTAAGATTATACATTGTTAACGAAAGGATTCAAGGGGATCGCTGGATATTTAACGAATTGTCACTTTAGATGGTTAGGAAAGGAATCTGCTCAATGCCATACGTTGTGGAGACGATAGCAAACACATTTAACCTTAATGATAGTATAAGGATGGAATAGTAAGTAAATTAGATGAAGCGTTAAACAAGGTTTTACTGAAACGGCAACTTATACATTCTGTCTATCCCCATTGGGTATTCATGAAAAACTTTAGTAATATGTATATGCATTGGACTACAACTACTGGAAAACAATTTTGATTCTTTTTACAGATGTAGACGATTATTGCAGTAACAAGGCATTTAAGTTGGCTGATTGTGAAAAAAGTCAAACACACTGACGCTAAACGTGGACTACTACTGGCAAACAATTTTGATTCTTTTTTACAGATATAGACGAATATTGCAGTTGCAAGGCATTTAAGTTGTCTGATGGCAAAAAATAGTCAAACACACTGACCTTAAACGTAAGTAAGTATGATCCTCTGTTCTACAGAATGCCTTAGACAATATGCTACCATAGTGTGCAGCGTTTGCAATGGAGTTTCATACTTTTAAGTGTTCTTGTGTCCATTTTGGACACAACAACGAAAAGCTCTCGAACGACCTTGGCCCTCCAGTTATTGGAAACAAATCATCCGATAGTGAGTTAGAAATTATGAAATTATGAATAGATTAGATATGATTGCTACATTTAAAGATATAAAACCGTTTTTGCATTTAAAGATCCAGATTGGGCATAAAACTCAAAATGTTAAAAAAAGTTATGAGAAAAATTTTAGCCCTGGCAACAAGTGTTCATTCATTACCGCTGTATATATAAATCGCTAATTAGACTTGAGCTAAAACACACATGCAGTGTATGGTCTCCTTACTATATTCGCGATATTAAACTGTTAGAAGACGTTCAAAGACATGCCGCCCGGCTGGTTCCTTCAAAAATGCCTAGGTCGTGCACTGAAATGTTGAGTTCAATTCATCTACAAATACCTCCTGTTTTATTATGATCTGTTATTAGTGTAGATATACAGTGATGCATAATAAGTTTGATATTGTTATTAATACTTTATTCGTTCAGGTTTTGTATCCAAACAATTGATGGGTAATGGATATAAACTGTGTCCCCAAAAACGCACAGTAAATGCTACCGGAGCGTCACTTCTTGAAGTATAGAATCATCAGTGTTTGAAACTTTCTAGCCCAGTCGATAATCTTTGCTCCTTCGGTCACAGTATTCAACTCAGGACTACACGCGTACGATTTGCTCTACCGACTTAGTCAATATTTAGGGTTCATCACCCGGTTTCGGTCATTTGTCGATTATTGTAATAACACAATAATACAAAACATGCAACGAATAGCGCTTCTGCGCCTTCACTTATTATATTTCTTCTATCGGAGATACTTATGTGGTGGACCCGGAAGAGGAGCTCCATGAGTGAGCCAGCCACATACGATATATGCATATACGGTGGCCACATGATCAGCAAACATAATTTCTGCAGGAAACATTCATTGTATTTTGATTTTGTACCATTTCTACCAATGACGTTTAGTAATGACCAAGCCAAATTGTATAAATACAATGGCTATGTTGCATTTTTATTATATTATTTTTATATAATGTTTTGCAGTTACAAATAAACATTATTTGCTTATGTGGCAAATACCAATTGAATGTATTGAGTTACATTATATACTTAATTTATATCATATGCGCGTGATATATGTTCTTTAAGCGTAAAACTTAATGGCTTAGTTGGCAAAGCGTAGCACTCTACGCCGTGAAAACTCGAGATTTCGAATACGCCCGAGGCAGGATGACTCCTCTTTCCGTCCATGCATCCAAGGATGGGTAAATTGGGCGTGTGAAAATAATCAATTGTAGGGTCGGTACTTGTGGAACCACTTTATCACTATGGATGTCTTACGGGTCGATGAGTTTGCGGAAACAGAGATCGGTACTGTCCAACTGTATGCCAACGGGATCTGCATTTTCAAATATTCGCGTTAGAAAATGGCATCTTTTCGCAGCTTTTAATTGTCGGAAACTCTGGTCGAGAGATCAGCATAAAGCCATTCAACGTAAATGGAGAAGTTTACATATTTTTATCAATATATCAGTTCATGTTTGTGTACAAAAATAATATAACAGTGACCAGTACATCGGGTATTCTTTGGTTTTCTCAAGCTCACTAAACGCATAATTTTGAGCCTTATTATTGCATGATAAAGCTATTCGCTTGGCAATAATTTCTTACCCAAATACAAATGGACTGTGACAATTTCAGCATACACCAGCCGGAAACGGTGTAAAAACATACTTCCTGATACCACATTTGCTTCTGAATTAGGTTTAATTACCGGTTTTAACTTTTAATTAATTGATTAATTTTACGTTAATTAATTGAAGGATGAATGTTTCGTATATTGTACGAGAATATTAAATCTATTAAAACTTGAACCAAATCTATATATTTGGTTATATAGTTTCAAGCCAAAATATGCAACATATTTGTGTTTATTTTGTTTTGTAAAATTGAATTTTTGAACCTTTGCAAACACTATTTCAAACACACACATATAAAATTATTTTTGGCAAAAGCTTTATCTTATCACAGCGAAAAATTTAACCCCTGCTGAATTTCGGGGCTACAGATGTTACATTAAAGATATCGTGTGTAATATGTTAACTGTCTTTGACCACGATGAGCGCATCAGCGTATTAACACGTGCTATGACGCCCAAAAACACGTTAGTCACAGAACAAGGTGTTATGCGTCTATCGAGCTTCGCCAATTTAATATGAGATTTCGTCGTATATTTCTAAAAATTTTCAGTTAGCCTTAGGCCGTGAAAGCAATTTATACAACAGTACGTATCAATTGCCAGAATTTCGTAACCATTTATTAAATGTAACAGCCAAATTTATAAAATAGCATCAAGTTACTTACCTTTGTTTTGCCAAAACAGCCGGTAGCCGGCTTCGTAGCGCCCTGATAATGCCATACAACCAGCAAAGAAAGTTATTTGAAATACATAGTTGAATGCAATGCCAAGCGCCGTGTAAAGGCAAAATATTTTTACGGCAGGAAGCTCGGAAATCAGGCCAATAAGAAAGCTGATAAAACTTGTAAGCGATGTGATCGTAATCGAGACTGCGCTATGAGACATTGTCAGCGAAAGACGGGTTTCCACAGTTTGGCGTGTGCTAGTGTTATGCCATGCCTCTAGCATTATAAACATATCGTCAAGACCAATTGCTGAAAAATAAATCTGATATATGCCTAGTCTGTACGATATCACACATCAGGGAAAGGCTTTTAATTTGAACCTACAAATACTAAAAATTTACTTGATTTCCTGATATCAACAATATTGCTAAAATTAATACAAGTTTTTGCGATATCATAGATTAGTAAAATATGCGAGACCAAACAATAAAAAGGTTCTAATTTAAAGCAGGTGCATAATATTAAATATTTACTTGATGTTATATAATCTCAATTGTTTACATAAATCCAAGCTGTTTGATTCCATACATCAGTGAAAACGTTTTAATTTAATGCAGCAGCTATTAAAATTATATTGATTTAATGATATCGCCCAGTATACCAATACTCGTCCAGGTTGTACAATAGCATCCAACAATGAAAAAGTTTGTAATATTAAAATATTAAAAATTGATTTGATTATATATCTGCTAAAGATCCGACTGTAAAAATTCATCATGAAAGGTGCACTATCTGATGTTTACACACATGCAGATGTTGAGATTGCGCATGCTTTGCATTTTCAGTTCAATATGTCAACCTATATATATTGATTAGGATAGATACGACCAATAACAACCAACAGCCGTTCAAGCGTTTCGCCGCTCATCCAAGACAACTGTTCAAAGTCAACCATGTCATATCGCTGTATTCTCTGGTAATCAAATTAATGAATCGATCTCATTATAAAAATTTTGTGTTACAATAAATCTGATAAAAAGCCAGATCTTAAGCTCTAGCTCGGCTTGGCTCTTCCAATGGAAATCTAGGCTCGGCTCGGCTATTAAGCTCCTAATAATAAATGCTTACATTTCAAGTGAGAACGTTATATATAAATTTACCTATATAATGTTAATTTGGGAGTTCTTAAGAGTCCAGTCGAAGTTATCTCGGCTGTTCATGCTTTTGGCTTGCTGTTGGATCAAACATAAGCAGTTACAACTATGTTTGTTGCTTTAGAAAAGAGATTTTAAGAGCCATCCACATCTTTCACGGATACCTTAGGCTCGGTTCAGCTCTGGCAGACACATCCTAGGGACTGTCTTAGCTCACACATTCATCATGGCAGGCTCGGCTGCGCTCTAGAGCCAAGCCAAGCCGACCCGAGAACATGAATTCGCAGATTTTTATTACAGTCATTTTTATTCTGGTCGGATCTATGTGTATCCTGTTGTGAGTATTCAATTATGAATTGCCGTATGTGTCGAGCGTGTAAAATTTCAAAATCTGTGAATCGATGTTTGATTTCACAAAGAATAAACTCGGAGAAGCATTGTTCCAAATAAACAAGCAACATAATTTCCCCAGTAAGGAGATTTATTCAATAGTTAAACGACTATACAGCTATGCCACCAATGGAGATGCAATAGAGGCTAAACGTGTGAGGACATAACTACAAACGGAGTCCTAGCCTGTTAAACGTGGTCGCTATTATCATACTTTCTGGTGGCTAGTTCTGTTTTTAAGGCCAGGGGTGGCGTAACAAATTTTCTTAGTATCCTTTGCGGGTGGATGGATTATACAATTAGTATAAACAACGACAGCCTAGAGGAGCGCTCGTAATACGTTATGCAGCGTAGAATGGTCGCAATCGGTCATGATCATTTGTTACCACAGCTACCGCGATTCCATTACTTGCAAAAAATTCAGGACGACAGAAAACTATTTAAAAATTATTCGCGTCACTCTGATGGCACATTATCTGTTTTGCGACCACATCATCAGAAACTTTATCAAAGACGTGGTGGACGTCGCGGCTTAGATTTCTCAGTTCATACCGTGAAAAACGAAGCTTCGCCTGGTAAACAATTTATTAAATCAGCTAAAGCCCTATATTTGATATATTATTTGCGCAGTGATACAGAAGAATTTCGTGAAGCAAGTAGGTCATGGGAGCGACGATTTGCCGACACATTAGAACAAGTATCGGCGGAAGCATCATACCCACTAGATTTTGCCTATCTCCATTCATCAAGTCTCTTTCAAGGTATTGAAGAAAATTCAGCTGTGCTCACACCTAAATTTATTATTACAAAAGGAGTATTGGTGGCATTCGCTATTTCAAATAGCTTACGGATTAAGCGCGGATCTAGCGGTCCCGACATATCGACCCGACTGTCATGTTTTTCTGGTTTATCTATTGATCCTTTGACGAGCAAGCCACTGCTTGGATTTTGCGGATTTATTACCTCGTCACTGGGTATTGTCTGTGCCGTTGGTTTGCCATTTCATTGCGGAGCTATTTTCAACGCTATTGTGAGTGTGATGCCGTTTTTGATCATGGGTAAGTTTAAGCTTAGCCATATAATGAAACTATTATATGCAGTGTTTTGTTGACAATGTTACAATTCGTTTCAAATAGAGCACGCTGCTTTTGGGTTACGTCTTATTCTCAGGGGACCATCGGAACCATTCTACGTGCAAAAACGTAATTGCGAGCGCTCCTCAAAGCTTCTCGTTAGTTTATAAAAATTGTATAATCCATCCACCCGCAAAGAAAGGCAGCTCAAAGAAAAATTTGTTACGCCACCCCTGGCCTTAAAAACAGAACTAGCCACCAGAAAGTATGATAATAGCGACCACGTTTAACAGGCTAGGACTCCGTTTGTAGTTATGTCCTCACACGTTTAGCCTCTATTGCATCTCCATTGGTGGCATAGCTGTATAGTCGTTTAACTATTGAATAAATCTCCTTACTGGGGAAATTATGTTGCTTGTTTATTTGGAACAATGCTTCTCCGAGTTTATTCTTTTTTGTGAAAATCAAAAATCGATTCATAGATTTTGAAATTTTACACGCTCGACACATACGGCAATACGTAATTGAATACTCACAACAGGATACACATAGATCCGACCAGAATAAAAATGACTGTAATAAAAATATGCGAATTAGTGTTCTCGGGTAGGCTTGGCTTGGCTCTAGAGCGCAGCCGCAGCCTGCCATGATGAATGTGTGAGCTGGGACGGTCCCTAGGATGTGTCTGCCAGAGCTGAACAGAGACTAAGGTATTAGTGAAAGATGTGGATGGCTCTTAAAATCTTCTTTTCTAAAGCAACAAACATAGTTGTAACTGCTTATGTTTGATCCAACAGCAAGCCAAAAGCATGAACAGCCGAGATAACTTCGACTGGACTCTTAAGAACATTCCCAAATTAACATTATATAGGTAAATTTATATAGTGACGTTCTCACTTTGAAATGTAAGCATTTATTCTTAGGAGTTTAATAGCCGAGCCGAGCCTAGATTTCCATTGGAAGAGCCAAGCCGAGCTAGAGCTTAAGATCTGGCTTTTTCTCAGATTTATTTGTTAACACAAAATTTTTATAATGAGATCGATTCATTAATTTGATTACCAGAGAATACAGCGATCTGACATGGTTGACTTTGAACGGTTGTCTTGGATGAGCGGCGAAACGCTTGAACGGCTGTTGGTTGTTATTGGTCGTATCTATCCCTAATCAATATATATATAGGTTGACATATTGAACTGAAAATGCAAAGTTCATGCGCAATCTCAACATCTGCGTGTGTGTGAACATCAGATAGTGCACCTTTAGATGATGAATTTTTACAGTCGGATCTTTAGCAGATATATAATCAAATCAATTTTTAATATTTTAATATTACAAACTTTTTCATTGTTGGATGCTATTGTACAACCTGGACGAGTATTGGTATACTGAGCAAAACATGTCGTAAATAAGATATAATTTTAATAGCTGCTGCATTAAATTAAAACGTTTTCACTGATGTATGGAATCAAACAGCTTGGATTTATGTAAACGATTGAGATTATATAACATCAAATAAATATTTAATATTATGCACTTGCTTTAATTAGAACCTTTTTATTGTTTGGTCTCGCATATTTTACTAATCTATGATATCGCAAAAACTTGTATTAATTTTAGCAATTGTGTTGATATCAGGAAATCAAGTAAATTTTTAGTATTTGTAGGTTCAAATTAAAAGCCTTTCCCTGATGTGTGATATCGTACAGACTAGGCATATATCAGATTTATTTTTCAGCAATTGGTCTTGACGATATGTTTATAATGCTAGAGGCATGGCATAACACTAGCACACGCCAAACTGTGGAAACCCGTCTTTCGCTGACAATGTCTCATAGCGCAGTCTCGATTACGATCACATCGCTTACAAGTTTTATCAGCTTTCTTATTGGCCTGATTTCCGAGCTTCCTGCCGTAAAAATATTTTGCCTTTACACGGCGCTTGGCATTGCATTCAACTATGTATTTCAAATAACTTTCTTTGCTGGTTGTATGGCATTATCAGGGCGCTACGAAGCCGGCTACCGGCTGTTTTGGCAAAACAAAGGTAAGTAACTTGATGCTATTTTATAAATTTGGCTGTTACATTTAATAAATGGTTACGGAAATTCTGGCAATTGATACGTACTGTTGTATAAATTGCTTTCACGGCCTAAGGCTAACTGAAAATTTTCAAAATACCACGAAATCTCATCTTAAATTGGCGAAGTTAGATAGACGCATAACACCTTGTTCTGTGACTAACGTGTTTTTGGGCGTCATAGCACGTGTTCATACGCTGATGCGCTCATCGTGGTCAAAGACAGTTAACATATTACACGCGGTATCTTTAATGTAACATCTGTAGCCCCGAAATTCAGCAGGGGTTAAATTTTTCGCTGTGATAAGATAAAGCTTTTCCAAAAATAATTTTATATGTGTGTGTTTGAAATAGTGTTTGCAAAGGTTTAAAAATTTCGATTTTACAAAACAAAATAAACACAAATATGTTGCATATTTTGGCTTGAAACTATATAACCAAATATATAGATTTGGTTCAAATTTTAATAGATTTAATATTCTAGTACAATATACGAAACATTTCATCCTTCAATTAATTAATGTAAAATTAATAAATTAATTAAAAGTTAAAACCGGTAATTAAACCTAAGTCAGAAGCAAATGTGGTATCAGGAAGTATGTTTTTACAACGTTTACGGCTGGTGTATGCTGAAATTGTCACAGTCCATTATTGTATTTGGGTAAGGAATTATTTGCCAAGCGAATAGCTTTATCATGCAATAATAAGGCTCAAAATTATGCGTTTAGTGAACTTGAGAAAACCAAAGAATACCCGATGTACTGGTTACTGTTATATTATTTTTGTACACAAACATGAACTGATATCTTGATAAAAATATGTAAACTTTCTTCCATTTACGTTGAATGGCTTTATGCTGATTCTCTCGACCAGAGTTTCCGACAATTAAAAGCTGCGAAAAGATGCCCATTTTCTAACGCGAATATTTTGAAAATGCAGACAATTGGCATACAGTTGAGACAGTACCGAAATCTCTGTTTCCGCAAACTCATCAACCAGTAAGACATCCATAGTGATAAAGTGGTTCCACCGGTACCGAGCCCTACAATTAATTATTTTCACACGCCCAATTTACCCATCCTTGGATGCATGGAAGGAAAGAGGAGTAATCCTGCCTCGGGCGTATTCGAAATCTCGACTTTTTCACGGCGTAGAGTGCTACGCTTTGCCAACTAAGCCGTTCAGTTTTACGCTTTAAAGAACATATATCACGCGCATATGATATAAATTAAGTAATGTTAACTTGATACATTCAATTGGTATTATGCCACATAACAAATGATGTTTATTGTAACTGCAAAACATTATGTAAAAATAATAAATAAAAATGGAACATAGCAGTTGTATTTATACAATTTGGCTTGGTCATTACTAAACGTCATTGGTAGAAATGGTACAAAATCAAAATACAATGAATATTTCCTGCAGAAATTATGTTTGCTGATCATGTGGCCACCCGTATATGCATATATCGTATATGGCTTGGCTCGCTCATGAACTTTACCTCTTCCGGGTCCCACCATTCTCCGATAGAAGAAATAATTGTGCAACGGGTTATCAAACATCTAACACTTTAATCATGCAGCG
>JASANE010024917.1:0-14676 GCA_030248225.1 Trileptium ribeirensis | reverse complement strand
ATACATAAGTCAACCTTCACTATATTAATACAATTTTAATTCGTGATTGGTCTAGCCATTTCGTCTTAAACAGCACTGCTTACCTTGAAGAATTTCAGTAATACATGTTTCCACCCCTTGTTTTCAACTGTCAGTTTCGCCTCAAAACAAACATATTTGTGTAAATGCTTTTCAACAATGCGAGTTTGATATACTCCTATTTCATAGAATATTCACTAGTGCTTGTAGCATCACCACTGGAATCAGACTACATTTAGTTTTGATCGTTTCAATCACCATCGTTTTGTCCGTGTTTTAAAATGATTATTGTAGGTGGCGAATTCGTTCCAAATCTCTTCTTTTAGTTGTAGCAAGAGTGCATTATGGAAGAGTATGACACTCTAATGTTAACCCGTGTTTGAAGACAAGCGTGTTTACGGCCTGACACCCTTCGTGTCTGGAAGATGGATCGTCATGCATAGACCCCCGGCACGTTCTGTAGTTGGAGGGTAGCTGGGACCCTCCCTAATTTTGTGGGGGTATGTCGGACCCACCGTTTATTTTAACAGCGGATCGGTTTATAAGCAGCTACATCTTCAATCGATCCCTTCAAAACTGGGGGTCTGACTTATAAATGAGGGGGTCCGAGCTCCCCCGCCCACAAAATGTGGGGATCTGTGGTTACGACTCTCCCCAGAAATGAGGGGGTCAGGTCGAAAATGCCCGTGTCATCCAACTAGGCTAATATTAGAGTGCGGGGAAGTGTCGTACTCTTCCCTAATTCACTCTTGGTTACAGTAATTTTTTCCACTTTACTTTGTAATTAGTGGAACAAATTGTATTTTCAATTTTAACAGTACCACGCATTTCAATTAAAGTAGTTCAGTGAAGTTGTTTTTTGTGCTAAGAACAGGCCTATGGTCTGTGGAGCCAAACAGGCCTATGGTCTGTGGAGCCAAACATTGTATCTAAATTTGTTTTTACAATTCGTTATTTTCATATACAACAATAAAATGCACATTTCAATTTTAATAGGGCAGATGATTTCGTCACGCTCTCTATAGTTGTGTGTTTAATTTCAGCCTTATCGTTTCAGGTAATTTGGTTTTCCTATAGTGCATTTTGATTTGTTTTCACCATTAGCTAAAAATGTTTGTTTTATGTATTTGTATGTGAATATATATTGTGACGTGTCTATTAAAATCTAATGAAAAACAATCCCGGAAATATGTCACGTCCTGAATCTTAATTACAAAAGCTGCACTTTCAAATGCTAAATATTCCTCTAAACGAGACCATATAGGACGATTATTGGTATGAAGAGATAAGCAAACAGATTGTGGTCATCACATGATAGTAAACCAGCCAAGTTCGACTCAGATGTTTCGGGACACTTTGATACTATAAGGTCATGATATAAATGGTATGACTGCCTAAGACCGTAGCTACATTACTTATAAATGTGACTGGAGCAACCATACTGCTGTTTTGATATTATTTATTTGTCATCATCGATAAAATAATAGAAAAGTCTATAGAAAGCAATATAGGAATTAAGAAATGGTATTATTCACCACATTTAATCACATATATATCAATTAGGCAAGTTAAAATACAGTAAAAACATATTGTTGGCGAGAAATATGATGATTCGATTGTATTGTTTGCTAACATTAAATAGCGTCAAAAAAGAATAACACTTTGGTCGGACGCAAGGATCTAGAGAAATATATTAACTTACTGTGTTTTCAGGCAGAGTATTCCAGTATTTTTTAACTTTTTCTGTAAAAGGATTTTGTTATACTGAATTTCTTTACATGAACTACTTTGTGCTTGTTACCCGTTGTATAAATATCGAAAATTAAAATAATTCTTGAAACACAAAACCTAACTTATGTATGTTTCATATATTTGCCCACAGCTATTATAGCAGAAATATGTAAATAAATCTTATTTATCCCGAACGAGCTGTGCAACCGTCAAATTGACAGCTGTGACTCTATTCAATGCGACCACGAACTGCCTTGGTTGGTTCATTGATATGGTCGTAAATAATAGCCGCTTTACGAGCATAATGAACAGTTTTGTTTCACATAAATGCCAGACAAATCAATCAGACACTATTTGATTTGAAATGAGTAATTACACGTTCAAATGTGTCGCCAACTTTGTGCCACGCATCAGTAAGGCGCTGAACCTTGTAATAGTTCGAAGCAACATCGATATTGTATTGATCTGCATATTATAATAATACTTTAGTGGATAATTTTGTATGATTTAAGGCGTGTTCGCACGCTCAAACTTTTTGGTCAAATTTCAATCACAATTTGATGGAATTTTTTTAGCATTTCTTGCTAAATTCGAACATAGGAACACTGTTGAAACTTTTCAAAGATATTCCTTTAGCCAAATATCGACGAGATATCTTACCTGATAAAGTTAGCGCCCAAATTTTGATATTGTATTGATCAATTTGGTGGAATTTTTTGGCATTTTTTGGTAAATTCGAACATAGGAACACTGTTGAAACTTTTCAAGGATATTCCTTTAGCCAAATATCGACGAGATATCTTACCTGATAAAGTTAGCGCCCAAATTTTGATCTTGTATTGATCAATTTGGTGGAATTTTTTGGCATTTTTTGGTAAATTCGAACATAGGAACACTGTTGAAACTTTTCAAGGATATTCCTTTAGCCAAATGTCGACGAGATATCTTACCTGATAAAGTTAGCACGCAAATTTTGATCTCAAATTTTGAAACATCATAATTTTTTTTTAAAAACGCAGTCAAATTTTGACAAATTTTGGTCAAAATTGATCATTGAACATGTGAACGCGCCCTTAGTAAATTTCTAGAGAATTTGTCATGTTTCTCTAATGAGTGGGGTTTAGATTTTAATAAAGCAAAGTTGTTGCGTCATTTTACCTCAATAAAACTCGTATTTCATTTCGTTTGTAGAACACGAAATTCCAAAAATACAAGCGCTGTAGTTCTAGTTATATATTTGGAGGGGTAAAGACCATTTCTTGAAAGGGTTGCACATTCTCAGTTTCACACTCATATGCTGGCCTGTGTCAGCCTGAAGATGAAGTGAGTAAAAATTCAGATAAGCGATGCTTAGCCGTAGTGTGAACGAATACTGGCGAAGACATCTTGCAGTGTGGCCTACCTCAGCTACTTGGTATATCTTTTTTCGGCGTTCGCTCGTTTTTCGTTTCCGTACAGGATATATTCCATAACATTCCTTTCTTTGCATTAAATATCGTAAGGATAGGTCATCCAATTATGTGTCACTGTGCAATTATTTAGCATTTTTTCATTTACCCGAAATTGATGAGACTACCTTCAACCAGAGACTTAGTATTGAGAGACAGTGTTTTCTCCGAATGACAGACAGTAGAAGATTAGTTTCTTAACAACCATATTGTTAATTGGTTGTTGTGGGTAGAAGTTGACTAATTAGCTTTAAAAACGAACTGTTTCTATTCATTTGATGGAATAGATCAGGCAATACGTTGCTAAGGTGCACAAATACGGTTTGCTACTGTCACAAAAGGTTATTTCTTTCAAAAACGATTTTACAAATAATCAGGCAACGAGTAATATACAGTGAAGTCAGTTTAAATTATAGAGTTTAGTTGAACTTTTGATACAAGGAATAAAAGTCTCTTATTATTTATTGTGTTGTACATTTCAGTATTGTATTGAAATCTCTTAAAGCTTTTTTGAAAAAGATAATATTAGTTTATTTGCGTAAGTAAAATGCTTTGGTTGTCTACCGCTAGTGAGAAACAAATGTAGATGTCTTTACATATCTTACCCTATGAAACCTGCATTGATTTAGAACCTGAGAGCAATATTGCAAATTATTGGTCTATTCAGTTTATCGTACTTATCTTTGAAAAATAACTGTAATCCGATCAAGTTGTGTTATTAATATTGATACATGCGCTGGGAAATCAATATAATTCTATTCTATATTTCATTGGAAATTCGGCATTCATAATAATGTTAGCGGTGCAGAAATCATATTGATTAAAGCATAACATTTTCTTTCGGCTTATATATGCTATATACTAAGCCGCATTGGACCTATTGCGAAAGTTGGGCTTAAATGGATTGTTTATTTGAATAACGAGCAAAACATGCAAAACAAATATAAAATCATGACGCCTAGCTGTGTAGCAAAAACGACTATTAACAGTTGTATGATATGATCACAAACGCATGAAATATTTTAGTTCCAGCTGTCGGCGCTACGCTTATAGCTTTGGCATAACTGCGACTTTGCTACAAAATACTACTTATTCTAATACTAATTAGTTACAAAAGAGTTTTTTTATTTAATAAAAAATTGTCTTTATTTTCCCAAATTTAGTGCATAGTAGCACAGCGAAATAGCTTGGGCATAACCAAAAGTATTAAAATGTACTATATAGGGAACTGCGACTTTGCTACAAAATACTATTTATTCTAATACTAATTAGTTACAAAAGAGTTTTTTATTTAATATAAAAATTGTCTTTATTTTCCCAAATTTAGTGCATAGTAGCTCAGCGAAATAGCTTGGGCATAACCAAAAGTATTAAAATGCACCATGTAGGGAACTGCGACTGTGCTACAAAATACTACTTATTCTAATACTAATTAGTTACAATAAAGTTTTTGATTTAATATAAAAATTGTTTTATTTTCCCAAATTTAGTGCATAGTAGCTCAGCGAAATTTGGGAAAAAGAAAATTTGGCCGTCAGCACGAAATATTTATTAGCAGGGATATTGGTTCAAAATTCAGTTTCAGTCCATATTTTACAAATAACAAGTGATTGAGATAAGCTTTATTTTCGTATTTAGTGAACCAGTCTACTAGTCAAAAGCGCGCTACTTGATTTTGTAACCTAAAAATTCTCCGTATAGCTTGCAGTAGTTGTTGGTCTGTTTAAGGTTTTTAAATTTTGGTCACACAGCTAAACATTAACTAACAAGTTTTACAAATTGATACGTCTTAAAAAATTTGTTTCACTGAAAATATTAAACTTATACAGTTAAACGTTTTTAGAATTTTATGCGCTATGCAAAAATTTCACAAATTTTTATAAGAGCAGCTACACTGAAATTCTAACATAAAATTAAATTTTAGTTCTGATTCCCGCTGAGAAATTAGAGACATAGAAAATATTTGCGATATGGGTACGTATACCCACCTATGTACAAACTTTTAAGTAGGCAAAAGGTAGCATTTAATCTATAAATAACTCAAAATTTAGCAACTGACTTGTACAAAATCATACTTACTTCAAGATTCAATTGTACCTCCATATGACTTGTTGAAACATAAAAAATGCTTTTTCTCACTGTAATAGAATTGGCTATTGCATTGGCACATGATTCACCATTTGTTACTTTACTTTCTTACTAAAATATCAATCGAATTGGTAAAACACGGATTTTCGAAAACACTAAAAAGTGGAAAAATAAAAAAACGAACTTTACTGTGAATGTAAAATGGCTGCAGAGAATTTATAACCGCAAATTAACAATATATTTTAATATGCTTTTGTGAAAAAGCCGCTGCATTCTGGCAATTTTTAAAATCCTTATTTACAAATCATCGTTCTTCAAAATTTAATATTCATAATTTATTCAATATTGACATCGTTCTTTAAAATGTGAAATATATGAAATTCCATTGCTGTGTAATTAAGTCGTTGTTAGCTGCTGTAGTAAAATAGCGCTTGCATGACCTTAAGCAATCAAATAATCGAAATCTACACCACAATAAATTATGGCTCCAAAACGTTGACCAACAGTGATTTTCGCGAAAAAACATCAGGCGTGGCAGGTATAAATTTAATAGACTTTATAAAATTAAAAAAGTTGCACCATACATGCCGAATTAGGGGTTCGGGGAGGGGAAGGCTACCCTTGTCTGCGGCCTTGGGTCCCCCCAGGCTCTGGTATACCACCGTACCCCCTAAGGCTCCGCACCCCCCGGCTCCCCGCGCATTCCCCACGGGTCGGAGGTGCAAGGAAATTTTGCAGAAGTAGGGCAAAATTGGCAAAAATGTGCCAAAATGTGTAGTGAGATTAACAAAAATGAGGGCGTGGGGTGGGGGGGGGACGCCATCAACTTTTTGTCACCATCCCCTTCTGCATTTCAAACAGTATACTTTCGATCGGAACATTTTATTATTTTGTATGTTTCCGTTTCCAGTTATTTTGCACTTGCTGAATCTTTTTATGGAAGCAAAGACACAGAAGAAACTAAACCCTATCCCGAATTCTTTTTCCTGTGTATAACGATAACCCGTTTTAATGAATATCCTTTCAGTTATTCCTTTTCCGAGTTCATCGCGTCATGACGCTCAATATTTACTTATTTGACAACTAGAAGTAGTAAATTGTTGGGAACAGCGGCTGTTACGAGCAGTGGCACAGATTGATTCTGAAGTTTGCTAGAATAGAAAATGTTTGAGCATTTGACATTTCCATACAGTTTGACATGTAATACTAAATGTATTATACTATAGTAATACTAAAATGTATTATACTATAATAATACTAAAATAATACTACTGTATCATTTTAAAAGAAATAATGTAGAATACCATCACCACAAACGTATTAATCGTACTAAAAGGAAGAATAAGATATTGAAAGAATAAGAAACAAAAATTGATATTCAATTCTTTTGTATTTTAACGTTTTCATACCTATACCGAGTGGTCATGAAATAAGGTTGCTTAATTTTTGTGGTGGGAGGTATCACTCAATTCTTGTGTATCTTAGCCTATGGCTACGTTCTTCTTCCATGAATTTAGTTCCGCTGCAGCTATGTCTATTCTTCTGGTTTATTTACGTTTACTTTGATAAAGCAATCATAAACTGTTTACTTCCTCAATAAACTTGTATTTTGAGCGGTAGTGACAAATTTGATGCAGATATTTTTACTGTATTGCCACTTTTATCAAAACTTCTTTAATGCAAAGTGTGCAAATTGGAAACCCAAAAATGAAGTTTTAGGGTGACAGTCAACCACATTCAACAAGTCGCCATGAATATGTTATAATTTGTCAATGAACAATCAAACGACTTTTCGCAACAAGTATTCCTCTTTGCCAACACTTAATTGCTACTACTACGCATAGTATATGATCAAGTAATATGCTTTCAATGAAGTTTGGCAAAAGTTTAATCGTTGTAGATAAAACCATATTATCGCAAGGTATCTTGGTTCCCGCCTTTATTGTAAGCATGGATCAAAGATTGTCTCACAAATGGTTTAACTCTACACTTGCTTCTTATTACTTGGTACAGCCTACGGCAACGGATGATGCTTTCGCGAAGGTCATAGTCGAAGTCACGTGGAAGCAGGTCAAAACCATATTATCATAATGTCCCTTCGCATGGGTCAAACATCTCAGAAATTCCCACCGGATGTGTAGATATTTCAACAGTACCCTCTCAAGGAAAAACCACATAATAAGTCGCAGGAGCGCTAAATTGAATTACCCTATTTGTTGTATGATAAGTTGTCATTTTAGTTGAGTTTCATTTTGTTTTGGCTTATATTTGATAAAGTTTTAAAATTATACATATCTACTACGACGACAATAAGACAGAAATGAGTGTCGATCGGTTGTTGTGTGTGATAGCCTTCGGGAATTTGGAGTTATCCAGGCTTCATACACAATTTGCTGTCGTGTTCGAGCGTTATTCGTTTGTTTTCGTTGATTAACTTTTTGTGTTCTAACAGTTTCTGATTCGATTCTAATGATTTAGAGCTATAAATTTTGTACGAAGTGCTGTAAAGTGAGTATCTTTTGAGGTGTGATTTTTCTCTACATTTCAGATTATATAAGCTATGGAATACTGTCGAAAAAGCATATATAAGATTGAAACATTTACTAAATTGCAATAGATCAAGAAAATAATATAACTTCAAAATGTATTTTATTATTGTTAACTCTTTCTTTGCGAACTTTGAGGCACGTCGTAGTTGCTTCTTTTAACTTAATGTGTACACATTTCTCGGAGATATGTAGAGTATGATCAAAAGGAGGTTGTTTCAAAGTCTTTTACGCAAGCTAAACAATTTTAATGAATAACCTGTTCTGTTGTTTTAGGCTACCTATGAGTTCACAAATTATAAGTTGAATTCGAGTGGAACGCGAATTTTCAATTTTGGCTGTGGAGGGTTGGTTGAGGAGGTCCTGTCTGTGTGTCTATCGCACCTGGATCTCGATAACGGTTGGGCCGATTTTGATGCAAGATAGCTCATTCGAACCACAATGCGCGATTCAGTGTAGTGACGGAGCCCGATTTTTGAATTTTTTCCCGTGGGAAAAGTTATGTTGCAAAATGACGTCATTTTGGCCCATTTTTCGGGCAGCCTCTCCAGTTTTTGCGGCTTTTCTCAATAAGTAAATGAGATATCCGCAAAATAATAGGCCTATTCCATGTAGCTTTGCCAGGGCTTTTCAATGATATATAACAATTTTTTAACTACTTCCCAATCTGGAGTCTATAAACTTATAGTTGGCGCCAAATTTCATATTTGGTAAAAAGTCGTGGGAAATGCACCTAAATGTGTGCTTATTGTTGTTTTTAGTGTCGAATATAGGGTTTTCTAGGCCAACAAGCTGATTGCGAGTATCACAAATATTGTGTGGCAAATATTCTTCACACTTCTGCTTCATACTTGGTATGAAAAATGATTCTTCACACTTCTGCTTCATACTTGGTATGAAAAATGAGATTTTTCTCAAGTGTCGGTTTGAATTCTTTAACGTTCTTTTCACGGTCAATTTAGGGTTTTATTGAATCATTAAATTGTTAGTTCATTGTTTTTGTACTCGTTGTATGATGTTTTGTCTACTGCATACGTTGGCTATCAAAAGAGGCGTGCGTAACTATGACTCATCACTCACGGTTTATATAATGCTGCACCTGCGTGCTGCGTGTAGGGTTTGTTTGTGTGCGCTTTCTACAACAGACTTCGTGGGATTGTTCTCACCACTCGAATTCTGGCTCGCAAGCGAGCTTCACTAGTTTAATATAAGTTTAAAGATTCACATAAAAATCTAAATTTAGACTTGTCCGGGCATCAGCATGTTGAGTAGTTGGTCCTGCGTATACCTAATGCGGTGTTTACGTTATAAATTGCCATATAGCGGAAGTTTTATGCCTGTACAATCACAACCATAAAATGGTGCACACAAGTCAAAAGGACGTGCTTTGTTGTATCAACGATTGTGTTAAGGGCACCATTTATATACTTCATGCTTTGGTGTCGTGGACACCCTATATTTTAAACAGTATTTTAAAATGCCGAAAAAAATTTTATACGCAAATTTCAAATTATATAAGAGTGTTCGTAGTATTCGGTCCTCCCTATCGTTAATAGTATTACGTTATGGTGCTTGGAAAGAAAGCTTGCGCTACATTCTATTCTTATAACGCGAAAAATAATCTTTGTCGAACTGTGTTATCGAAACTAAATGGAATTTAATTAGGACTACGATAACGTTCAGAAAAGTTGATAGTGTCCTGGACACCAAAGATATATAAATATTTAAGAAATAGCAATGGTATAGTGTACTGTATTGTCCTTGGTGTTACATAGGTTGTGCGAGGGCGAAACTTCCACATAAGTAAACGTTACATAATTACATCACGTCCTGATTATTTTGTGTCATAAGCATTCGTACCAAGCGCGTGGGCTACCGATTTCCGAACTACACCGTAAATTGCTTTAAATTTATATTTGTACACTAAAATAAAACTAAAACAAACATGAGATACTGATACCTAGCTATGCAGTAGACAAAACATCATACAACGAGTACAAAAACAATGAACTAACAATTTAATGATTCAATAAAACCCTAAATTGACCGTGAAAAGAACGTTAAAGAATTCAAACCGACACTGAGAAAATCTCATTTTTCATACCAAGTATGAAGCAGAAGTGTGAATAAACATTTTTCATAAAAAGTATGAATCAGAAGTGTGAAGAATATTTGCCACACAATATTTGTGATACTCGCAATCAGCTTGTTGGCCTAGAAAACCCTATATTCGACACTAAAAACAACAATAAGCACACATTTAGGTGCATTTCCCACGACTTTTTACCAAATATGAAATTTGGCGCCAACTATAAGTTTATAGACTCCAGATTGGGAAGTAGTTAAAAAATTGTTATATATCATTGAAAAGCCCTGGCAAAGCTACATGGAATAGGCCTATTATTTTGCGGATATCTCATTTACTTATTGAGAAAAGCCGCAAAAACTGGAGAGGCTGCCCGAAAAATGGGCCAAAATGACGTCATTTTGCAACATAACTTTTCCCACGGGAAAAAATTCAAAAATCGGGCTCCGTCACTACACTGAATCGCGCATTGTGGTTCGAATGAGCTATCTTGCATCAAAATCGGCCCAACCGTTATCGAGATCCAGGTGCGACAGACACACAGACAGGACCTCCTCAACCAACCCTCCACAGCCAAAATTGAAAATTCTCGTTCCACTCGAATTCAACTATAATTTGTGAACTCATAGGTAGCCTAAAACAACAGAACAGGTTATTCATTAAAATTGTTTAGCTTGCGTAAAAGACTTTGAAACAACCTCCTTTTGATCATACTCTACATATCTCCGAGAAATGTGTACACATTAAGTTAAAAGAAGCAACTACGACGTGCCTCAAAGTTCGCAAAGAAAGAGTTAACAATAATAAAATACATTTTGAAGTTATATTATTTTCTTGATCTATTGCAATTTAGTAAATGTTTCAATCTTATATATGCTTTTTCGACAGTATTCCATAGCTTATATAATCTGAAATGTAGAGAAAAATCACACCTCAAAAGATACTCACTTTACAGCACTTCGTACAAAATTTATAGCTCTAAATCATTAGAATCGAATCAGAAACTGTTAGAACACAAAAAGTTAATCAACGAAAACAAACGAATAACGCTCGAACACGACAGCAAATTGTGTATGAAGCCTGGATAACTCCAAATTCCCGAAGGCTATCACACACAACAACCGATCGACACTCATTTCTTTCTTATTGTCGTCGTAGTAGATATGTATAATTTTAAAACTTTATCAAATATAAGCCAAAACAAAATGAAACTCAACTAAAATGACAACTTATCATACAACAAATAGGGTAATTCAATTTAGCGCTCCTGCGACTTATTATGTGGTTTTTCCTTGAGAGGGTACTGTTGAAATATCTACACATCCGGTGGGAATTTCTGAGATGTTTGACCCATGCGAAGGGACATTATGATAATATGGTTTTGACCTGCTTCCACGTGACTTCGACTATGACCTTCGCGAAAGCATCATCCGTTGCCGTAGGCTGTACCAAGTAATAAGAAGCAAGTGTAGAGTTAAACCATTTGTGAGACAATCTTTGATCCATGCTTACAATAAAGGCGGGAACCAAGATACCTTGCGATAATATGGTTTTATCTACAACGATTAAACTTTTGCCAAACTTCATTGAAAGCATATTACTTGATCATATACTATGCGTAGTAGTAGCAATTAAGTGTTGGCAAAGAGGAATACTTGTTGCGAAAAGTCGTTTGATTGTTCATTGACAAATTATAACATATTCATGGCCACTTGTTGAATGTGGTTGACTGTCACCCTAAAACTTCATTTTTGGGTTTCCAATTTGCACACTTTGCATTAAAGAAGTTTTGATAAAAGTGGCAATACAGTAAAAATATCTGCATCAAATTTGTCACTACCGCTCAAAATACAAGTTTATTGAGGAAGTAAACAGTTTATGATTGCTTTATCAAAGTAAACGTAAATAAACCAGAAGAATAGACATAGCTGCAGCGGAACTAAATTCATGGAAGAAGAACGTAGCCATAGGCTAACATACACAAGAATTGAGTGATACCTCCCACCACAAAAATTAAGCAACCTTATTTCATGACCACTCGGTATAGGTATGAAAACGTTAAAATACAAAAGAATTGAATATCAATTTTTGTTTCTTATTCTTTCAATATCTTATTCTTCCTTTTAGTACGATTAATACGTTTGTGGTGATGGTATTCTACATTATTTCTTTTAAAATGATACAGTAGTATTATTTTAGTATTATTATAGTATAATACATTTTAGTATTACTATAGTATAATACATTTAGTATTACATGTCAAACTGTATGGAAATGTCAAATGCTCAAACATTTTCTATTCTAGCAAACTTCAGAATCAATCTGTGCCACTGCTCGTAACAGCCGCTGTTCCCAACAATTTACTACTTCTAGTTGTCAAATAAGTAAATATTGAGCGTCATGACGCGATGAACTCGGAAAAGGAATAACTGAAAGGATATTCATTAAAACGGGTTATCGTTATACACAGGAAAAAGAATTCGGGATAGGGTTTAGTTTCTTCTGTGTCTTTGCTTCCATAAAAAGATTCAGCAAGTGCAAAATAACTGGAAACGGAAACATACAAAATAATAAAACGTTCCGATCGAAAGTATACTGTTTGAAATGCAGAAGGGGATGGGTGACAAAAAGTTGATGGCGTCCCCCCCCCCCACCCCACGCCCTCATTTTTGTTAATCTCACTACACATTTTGGCACATTTTTGCCAATTTTGCCTTACTTCTGCAAAATTTCCTTGCACCTCCGACCCGTGGGGAATGCGCGGGGAGCCGGGGGTGCGGAGCCTTAGGGGGTACGGTGGTATACCAGAGCCTGGGGGGGACCCAAGGCCGCAGACAAGGGTAGCCCTCCCCTCCCGAACCCCTAATTCGGCATGTATGGTGCAACTTTTTTAATTTTATAAAGTCTCTTAAATTTATACCTGCCACGCCTGATGTTTTTTCGCGAAAATCACTGTTGGTCAACGTTTTGGAGCCATAATTTATTGTGGTGTAGATTCTCATTATTTGATTGCTTAAGGTCATGCAAGCGCTATTTTACTACAGCAGCTAACAACGACTTAATTACACAGCAATGGAATTTCTGATATTTCACATTTTAAAGAACGATGTCAATATTGAATAAATTATGAATATTAAATTTTGAAGAACGATGATTTGTAAATAAGGATTTTAAAAATTGCCAGAATGCAGCGGCTTTTTCACAAAAGCATATTAAAATATATTGTTAATTTGCGGTTATAAATTCTCTGCAGCCATTTTACATTCACAGTAAAGTTCGTTTTTTTATTTTTCCACTTTTTAAGCGTTTCTAAAAATCTGTGTTTCACCAATTCGATTGATATTTTAGTAAGAAAGTAAAGTAACAAATGGTGAATCATGTGCCAATGCAATAGCCAATTCTATTACAGTGAGAAAAAGCATTTTTTATGTTTCAACAAGTCATATGGAGGTACAATTGAATCTTGAAGTAAGTATGATTTTTGTAACAAGTCAGTTGCTAAATTTTGAGTTATTTATAGATTAAATGCTACCTTTTGCCTACTTAAAAATTAGAATAGGCCGTAGAACTTACCCATATCGCAAATATTTTCTATGTCTCTAATTTCTCAGCGGGAATCAGAACTAAAATTTAATTTTATGTTAGAATTTCAGTGTAGCTGCTCTTATAAAAATTTGTGAAATTTTTGCATAGCGCATAAAATTCTAAAAACGTTTAACTGTATAAGTTTAATATTTTCAGTGAAACAAATTTTTTAAAAAAAGACGTATCAATTTGTAAAACTTGTTAGTTAATGTTTAGCTGTGTGACCAAAATTTAAAAACCTTAAACAGACCAACAACTACTGCAAGCTATACGGAGAATTTTTAGGTTACAAAATCAAGTAGCGCGCTTTTGACTAGTAGACTGGTTCACTAAATACGAAAAAATAAAGCTTATCTCAATCACTTGTTATTTGTAAAATATGGACTGAAACTGAATTTCTACCAATATCCCTGCTAATAAATATTTCGTGCTGACGGCCAAATTTTCTTTTTCCCAAATTTCGCTGAGCTACTATGCACTAAATTTGGGAAAATAAAACAATTTTTATATTAAATCAAAAACTTTATTGTAACTAATTAGTATTAGAATAAGTAGTATTTTGTAGCACAGTCGCAGTTCCCTACATGGTGCATTTTAATACTTTTGGTTATGCCCAAGCTATTTCGCTGAGCTACTATGCACTAAATTTGGGAAAATAAAGACAATTTTTATATTAAATAAAAACTCTTTTGTAACTAATTAGTATTAGAATAAAGAGTATTTTGAGCAAAGTCGCAGTTCCCTATATAGTACATTTTAATACTTTTGGTTATGCCCAAGCTATTTCGCTGTGCTACTATGCACTAAATTTGGGAATAAATAAATTTTTTATTAAATAAAAAAACTCTTTTGTAACTAATTAGTATTAGAATAAGTAGTATTTTGCTAGCAAGTTGATGTTAAAGCTATAAGCGTAGCGCCGACAGCTGGAACTAAAATATTTCATGCGTTTGTGATCATATCATACAACTGTTAATAGTCGTTTTTGCTACACAGCTAGGCGTCATTTATTTGTTTTGCATGTTTTGCTCGTTATTCAAATAAACAATCCATTTAAGCCCAACTTTCGCAATAGGTCCAATGCGGCTTAGTATATAGCATATATAAGCCGAAAGAAAATGTTATGCTTTAATCAATATAATTCTATTGATAAGCAATACGTAATGAAACAAAC
>JASANE010024916.1:0-13719 GCA_030248225.1 Trileptium ribeirensis | reverse complement strand
GACTAAGCGCCTAAAGAAAATGTGGGACCACTGAACAAGTTGATAACGGTTGTAACTTATACACATCTGCTTAATTAGGAGTTGATGCAAAAATATTTGAACAGGACATCGCGCACAAAGGGAAAACATAACCGCATAGCCGAGCGAAAAGTACCCTCACATCCCTCACGTAACTCGTGTCCACCGCACCTGCACTCCACTAACCCCCATTTTCTGGGACGAGATGACGCCATCATGATGCGCGTGACACCAACACCGAATTTGGAGAGATAGAGCCCGGACGCCCAAACATATGTAATTGGTTTGGATTCGACCCCTCCCATCTGGGAGGGTGGTTCCGTCCCTTCCACGGCACCATGTGCATGTTCACCGCCCAAAATAAAATTGAGGCATACAGTAAAAACGTCAAATCATTAAATTGCCGGGTTCTGGGAAAGTGCCATACTATTCGCTATTTTTGCCTATAGTTTATTTTTCAAAATATTTCTTAGCAACATCCAATATCCTAAATTTATTTTTTCAGAGACAACAAGGATGGACATTTTAAAGTAAACTTGTTACTTTAATATTTCTGTGAGTCTGAAAGTTGGAGGTCAATGCGAATAAACAATTATGTTTTAACTACAACTCGTATGTATACTAATTGCATTTGATTACGTCATTTCTCAAACCGAATCTACGAGGCTGGTAACCTTCATTACACTGACTGCCGTACTGTACTGTAAGTGTATAGTTACGGTATCATGAATGCATGTATTTGACTACGACTGCACTCCAGAGAGGCTGCAAGTTCAATGTACCAAGTTGTAGAGACTTGTTGCACTGTAGTCAATGTGATGAGATTTGCATTATGATGACGATTAATAAAGTGGTGAAAATTACATGCCAGAATCTACAAATATCACCACATTCATTTGCAGATGGCTGCCTTCCACTTCCACTCCAATTTGTAGATGGTGGCATGCCGATTGTGCGGATTTGTAGAGGTCTACAAATCAACTGCTAAAGCAATCTGCAAGCAGGGACTGGCATGCCAGCATCTACAACTTGGCGTATTTGTCATACCAACTTCCGAGGAGTGTGTAGTCGTGGACCGGGAATATCACAATTTAACGCCATAAGCTTTTAATTATTTGTAAACATTTACAAGATCAAATATAATGTATATATACAGATAAATTATGAGTTTATATTTATAAAACGCAAATGATATTTTATATTTTTGAGAAATAGTTCTGCTTGTAAAAGCCGCCATATTTAGGTACACTGTTGGGAGTGAGTTAAATCATTAAAAGTATTTTATACAAGAACTGTCTGAATGTGTGCACAATTTATATCTTTGGTCAACTGATTAGAGACCCTAAAAGTAAAAAAGTTAGTCTAATAATATACAGAAACGATTATTTTCATTGAAACATACTTTAAATTTTAATTCATTTGAACATTACCCCAAAATAACTTTTGAAATGAAAAATTAATGAATTCGGATAAATAAAAATACGAAAGAAAACCCCAAAAATAGAAAAATGTTTCGCACGCAGTTTCTAAAATACTATCACTAAGGCTACATCATTATTTATATTTAAAATCGGAAAGTTTAATTTCGATTATATTTTAAAAAGTTCCAAAGCCAGATAAGTAATATAAAAAAGTTTGGGTTAACTTGAAAATTGCCACATTTGTAAATTACGGTCTCGTCAAGTTAAAAAAAAACGGTCACTTTGGTCACTTATGCCTTCATGTTATAACTAATTTCATTCTTTTGTCACATTAAGAACATTGTACTTGCACCTATACGACATATCAGTCAGTTCAAGTTTCTTTGTCGCCATGTGGCTTATAGAAATTCACCTTCAAATGTGATTTTATAATCACAATTTGACAATTTCCATTCTTTTATCACATCAAGAACATTGTGCTGAGCAAACCTATACGTCATATCAGAAAGTTCAAGTTTCTTTGTCGCCACATGGCGACAAAGAAACTTGAACTTTCTGATATGACGTATAGGTTTGCTCAGCACAATGTTCTTGATGTGATAAAAGAATGAAATTGTCAAATTGTAGATATAAAATCACGTTGAAGGTGAATTTTCAATAAGCCACATGGCGACAAAGAAACTTGAACTGGCTGATATGTCGTATAGGTGTGCCAGAGTACAATGTTCTTAATGTGACAAAAGAATGAATTAGTAACTACATGAAGTTCTGTAAGTACATGACCAAAGTGACCGTTTAACTTCACGAGAGCGTAATTTACTAAATGGCAATTTTCAGAGTTAACCGAACTTTTATATTACTTTATACTGGCTTGGAACTTTTTTGGATATAATCGAAATTAAACTTTCCCAATTTAAATATAAATAATGATGTAGCCTTAGTGATAATATTTTTGAACTATTGGTGCGAAACATTTTCTATTTTTAAGACTCTTTCGTATTTTATTTTATCCGAATTCATTAATTTTTCATATTCAAAAGCTATTTTGGGGCAGTGTTCAAATGAATTAAAAAACCAAGCTATGTTTCAATGAAAATAATCGTTTCTGTGTATTAGACTAACTTTTTTACTTTAAGTCTGTCTGATCGGTTGACCAAAGATACTAAATTGTGCCGCGCCTTCGGACGGTTTCGAATTTTGTATGAATCTTTAATGATTTAACTCACTCCCGACAGCGTACCTAAATATGGCGGCTTTTACAAGCAGAACTTGTTCTTTCAAAAATATAAATATCATTTGCGTTTTATAAATATAAACTCATAAATTTATCTGTATCTGTGCATTATATTTGATCTTGTAAATGTTTCAAATCAAATCAGGTAAAAGCTTATGCAGCATTCATATTAATTGTCGTCCACCGACTACACACTCCTCGGAAGTTGGTATGACAAATACGCCAAGTTGTAGATGCTGGCATGCCAGTTACTCCCTGCTTGCAGATTGCCTTTACAGTTGATTTGTAGACCTCTACAAATCCGCACAATCGGCATGCCACCATCTACAAATTGGTGAAACGGGAATTCCACCATCTGCAAATGAATGTGAGTGATATTTGTAGATTCTGGCATGCTAATTTCACCACTTTGTAGATCGTGGCGTGATGCAATCTACAAGTAGCGACTAACTGGCATGCAAGCATCTACAACTTGGTACATTAGACATTCCAGCTTCTATAGAGTGCGTAGTCGATGCATGCATTCATGTGAATGATCCATTAATAACTATACACTTACAGGTAAGTACGGCAGTCAGTGTAATGAAGGTTACAAGCCTCGTAGGATTCGGTTTCAGAATGACGTAAGATCAAATGCAATTAGTATACATACGAGTTGTAGTTAAAACATAATTGTTTATATTCGCATTGACCTCCAAGAAATGTTGTGTTTCAGACTCACAGAAATATTAATTAACAAGTTACTTTAAAATGTCCAGTATTTGCATTTGTCTCTGAAAAAATAAATTTAGGATATTGGATGTTGTAAGAAATATTTGAAAAATAAACCTATAACAAAGACTTTCATAGCCAATAGTATGGCACTTCCCAGAACCCAAAAAATATCCCGGATTTGATGATTTAGACGTTTTTAGCTGTATCCCCTCATTTCTTGGGCGGTGAACATGCACATGCCCCAGTTTTCTGGAGGAAATACGGAACCACCCTCCCCAGATGGAGGGGGTCGAATAAACCAATTACATATGTTTGATGGGCGTCAGACCTATCTCTACAATTCAGTGTTGGTGTCAGCGCATGATGACACGTCATCCCAGAAATGGGGGTAAGGCTGAATTGCCAGTATCATCAACACGAGTTTACATTATAGTGAGGGGATGTGACATACTCTTTCGCTCGCTATGCGGTTATGTTTTCCCTTGTGACACAATGTCCTGTTTTCCGAGAATGTTTTTGTAATAAACTGCTAATTAAGCAGAATGTTTTGTATAAGTTACAACCGTTCATCAACTTGTTCAGTGGTCCCACGTTTCGCGCTTATTGATATATAAAATACGTAGGAAAAAATTCAACTAAATAAAACCAGTTCGTGTCGATCTAGCGATAAAATACACTTAGTAACTGAATATAAATTTGATTTTATAGAAAGATCAAAATGTTCAAATGCCCGATTGGATGTACGAAATCATCAGCGATGATCATGGAGAAGACTTGGTTCCGCATAACGAATCAATGACTATATTTAAACGAATTTCAAAGTTTCATGGTATCAAAAATTTATTGTGCGTCGAGCATGAACCCTGTCGACGAATGCAATCAGGTAGCCGTGTTTTTTAAAGTTTTGAACTCATTGAATAATACAAACAATAAATATATACATTCGAAATTCCGGTTTGTCAATTTTAAGAAAAGTGTTTCATAAATTTCTAAACCAAAATTTTTTTGCAATGTTGGAATTATTTATACGCGGAATTATTTAAACTGCGAATTTTTAGGAAGACCGTAATATGGATCTACCGCCATCAATTAATACATAGGTCAGACACTTCACTATATACAATTGTTGATGACAACAAAATAGCTTTAGGAACAAAATGTTTTTACAGACGAGTTGGTGCCAACTGCTAAACCAAAGCTTAACTTCTTACTTGTGTTCAATTAACCAATACTAATAATATTGTGACCGCGACCTTTATCATAATAACAGGAATGAGCTGCTATTAAAAACACAGTAATTCAAAAGATGTCAAACATTGTTCTATAACGCCTCCTCACTGCGCTAGCGAATATGGTGTAGTTACAAAATGAGCTGATTGAGGTCTTCTGTGGCAGAGATGGACCGGGTCACCATATTACGACCCGGTAACCCGGTGACCGCCGTGCTATTGACCCAAAATCCGGTGACCCGGGACCCGATGACTTGGTGACCGATTTTGGGTACCAACGGGAACCCAAAAAATCGAAAAAAAATCGCAATAAAACTATCAAAATAGATATTTTTTGCACCGCATCGTCCAGCTGTGTTGAATGGTGCCAAAATTATCGCTGTATCTTCAAAATTGACCATTTTCGAGCTGGGGGTATAATTGAAAAGGCCCCAGTCACTAATAACTAGCTTGAGTCGAAGCTATATCTAGGAAGCTTTTTATCAAATGTATAAGGAACTACTTGTCAAAAATGCCAATTTCTCTTGCATTCGTTCAATGTACAGCCACTGCGTTTAAAAATAAGTATTATAACAAATTTGTAAATGTCATCAGCTTAGATATGTTTATTAAAATTTGAATTGTATCACAACGTCTTCTCTTTCGCCAAAAGTGAACATGACGGAAAACAAGCATTTTCTAAATGGTACGACAAAAGTTATATTTAATATACGCTACTTACTAGTAAGTAAACAATATTTGTCTGATATTAATAAGCATGTGCTGCATAGAAAGAATACTGCGTTCCTGCGATGTCTCATTGATTAGTTTTTAGTATGTTCCTTGATTTTCAAGAGATCCCATTTTTTTCCAGAAAACCCATTTTTTTCCAGAAAACAAGAGTGTGAAGCTGGCTAAGATTTCCGAAAGGAGTGGCAAGGTTTGTTCCAAAGCGGAACATGAACTGAATTTCAGCAATAGCAAAAATAGCAAAAACTGTTAAAAACAAAAATTATGTTAAACTTTGGATATTTCGCGCTATTATGCGGGATTCACGTTATAATGTCCCCACCACTTGGAACTTATGTACCCAACACAGTGCCAGGCACACCCTAGACTACAGGGTGTCTTAGACACCCCTGTGTTTTTAAATAAAGTTTCAAATAAATTTCAAACAAAGCTAGCTAATAGTTTGGCTTATTTCAGACGGTGTCAATGAACCGTCGTTGCTTCTTCGTTTTGCTGAGGGTTTCCGCCACCCCGTGGGGTTATTTTACATAGGGCCTACAGGATACCCTAGGAACACCGCATTGGCAAGCATAAAACACTGAAATACTACATTGCCAAAGTGAGGTATCTAGGGGTGTGCCCGACACCCTCATACTGTGTTATATAGTGTGGGTGTCACTGTCACCGTCTTTACGGTATAGTCTACACTACAGGGGGACAAAATTTCCAACTGTTGGGGACATTATATCGTGAATCCCGCATTAAATTCGTGTAATTTTCTTAAAACATTACATATATTTTAGACATAACTCTAAAATGTGGAAACTGATTTTCATATTGAATTTCTAGAAATTAATCCAAAGTATCAAAAATCTATTTCTCAAAAGAGACCAAGAATATGAGCGCTAAATATATCCCTGGTTAGAAACTACAGTTTGAAACCATAGACTACGTTTACAATATGGTCAAGACATTTTGTCCTCCAATAACTTGTTTATATATTTCATATAGGACCTTGGTTGTCTGACTTGGTGAATACTATGTCGTTGGGAATCCACAACAAAGGACCGCTTCTAAAGACATACAGTTCCGTAAGTGTTTCTTTGGACGACGTGTTTATATAAATCGCTTAAATAGTAACGACGTGAGCGTGAGCTTTTGTCTTATGTTGGCACAAAAATGGGCCAAAGACCTCGGATATAATAATATTATTTTTTCAATATGTATTTATGATATATTGATGAACAGCTGGTGATATTGAACTTATTGAACAGCGTGTCACTCTTCATGTTTTTCATATTAATGTCCGCGGTACATTGCGGCCAATTTCGTACTAAACCTTCACCCGTCCAGCACTAATAATGACTTAAATTGCCGGTCGTAATCATACCTTGAACGTTCTTGAACTACCGACTTAGACCTCACCTACTTGGTTGGACCACCAAATTTGAAACCCAGCCATGTTGCTGGACTGCTAATTCCAGACCTTTTGCGTTACAAAGATCAGACCCGCTTGCGTCACTTATTAAATTTATAAATTAATCCTTGCTTATGTCGTCAATGTCGGTCGTGTTCCTTGGGTGGGGTGTGAACCCGAAATCCACCCTGATCTACTGAAGACGATAACAGCATAAATTACACGCTAAAGTACAGTAGATCTATCATCGTCTTTTTTACGAGTGATTCATAGGTGTCGATAATAATTGTAAGTTATCCACAGTGTCTTCGGTGGGCTGCGGAGGAGTGTGCGGAGCCTCCAAGGAGCAAGGGCTTTAGAACCTTCAAGGGGATAGATTTGGTTTGAGCGGAGGTCCTATGCTTACGGGAAACTCTCTTTACCCCCTTTCCAACACCTATGCACTAAATATTAGTAAAGCCACAGATACTAACATACACTTTCTATCGCAGAAAATGTATCTCTTGATTTATCAGAGTAATTTTGTAGAAATGTTAAGACAACAGTATTTTCATTTACGAGATATATATTTAGATGTAACAGTATTATCACCCTAACTGTTTTAGGTTAAAACATTAGACTGTTGTGCCAAAACAAATCTCTGATATATTGGGAATCCTATGCATGGTTGTACAGATTGAGCGCTCACATAATACGTGAATCCATTTTAGGTGCGTACTCCAAAATTGTTCTTTTGTCAAAGTCACGAACTGTATCGTTCGCATTCACATTTCTGCTTTTCATATTCGCATTTATTATAAATGTTGTTATCGACATTTTAGTAAACGCAAATTAGGGCTCCGCGATATACGACCCTAATTTGTGTACGCGCACGTTTCTCCATTTCGCACGGTTGTCTGTGTTTACCAAATCACATGCTGACTCGGACAATATTCTATGTGTCTATTATAGTATACGCAAAAACGAGATTAGTAATGACGTTTTCCCGTCTATGCGGTCAGTAAAATGCAATGCTAAATCAGAACATAGGGACCGCGAACAACACCTACATGTTGCAGCTACATGCTACAGCTATGTCACAAATCTTTGTTGGCGTACATAAATGAAAATGTTAGTTCCCGTAGAGTGATCGTTTTTACGGTCCTAAAGTGACTTGACAAAAGAACTACCCAAGTATACGCACCTAAGGTGGACTTAGGATTAATATAATTGCAGATGGAACGTGAGAATAGCATTTTAATTGTTGTAACGTCGCAGCATCATAAGAAAGATTGTCATATTTCTAGTTATACGACACTAGGTTTAAACTGGGATTCACTGATTTAGAATAGCTTGATTGGTCAAGTCATTGTAAGTTTGTCAAATTTGTGATTGTTTGACACTAGTCATGAATTGTACGACATTACTGTTGAACCTGGATTCATGGGTTTAGAATAGCTTGTGCGTTGAAGTCATTGTAAGTTTGTCAGGTTTTGTAATTGTGTAACACTAGTGGTGAATTGTACGACATTAGTGTTGAACCAGGTTCTATTTATTCATTGTTTTATTTAGCAATCTAAATGGATAACATTTATATATCCAACTGCAGAGTGTATAATCGTGTTGTATATTGTAATAATACCTTTACCACACAGGTGTCGATAGTATGGGGTGGTTCCCTTAGTGTTGGAAATGCCATCCCCCTCAAGCCGTATTTACCTCCCGCAAGGCTTCACAACCCACCAACGCCCCGCCGCTACGCGTAGACCTCCCTCCTCCCCCCTCCCCCCCCCGACGACCCCCGCCGACTAACTAACAATTGAGCCGACGGAACTTCGGCAGCTAAGATTTTAACATCGTTGCTATTTAGGATTCCACAGCACTTTTGTCAATGCTTTGGACACTTGGTTATGAAACGCGACGATTGCCTGAAGGTAGCGCATTTATAATAGAATATCGCTCACGACCTGAGCACTCAGTTCGACTACTTATTTCAAAATTGGACAATAAGCTTCGTCCACGAGGAGAACGAACGCTTATCGCAATTCCAAATAAACAATGTCGGAGCCAGAAAAACGGGAGCTGGTGTCCGCTGGATCGATTTTTACGAAGCGTACGGGAATTTTCTATGTCAAATTTAGAACGTATGTGTGGAATCAAGTCGTGTAGAAGTGAGTATACTGTTTGTTTGCACTTCACATTTACTACATTGACTTGAAGTATAATACAATTTTAAGATATTACTTGAAATACTGTTTAATTAATGTTTTTGAACAATACCTGAGTAGCATGAAAACAATAAAAATAAAATAAGTCGTAGTTACTAATTTCTCAATTTTCAGCCTAGAATATGCTCAGTGATTTTCAATTATGGTTCATTAAACAGGCCATTTCAATACATATCTGAAATTTGTATTTAAAAATTAGGCTGTTAAATATTGAGCTATGTGAGGCTAAGCTTATAACATGTTTCAAGGACCAATGCAAAGATGAACGAACTAACAGATATCTCGTAAACTATTTGAACAAAATTTAAATGAAAATATTAAAATGTTTTTTACTGAAGTTTATTCACAATTTCCAAGTCAAATTAATAAAACGAAACTGTCTAAAACTGTTGGTTTCAAGATGTAGTTAGTTTCTGTGTTTTCGATATCAAACAGCTTACCTGCCAGCTGTTTCAAATATTAACACCAATACTGATGTCTCTATTAAGATTAATCCTGTAGGTTCAAACTTATCTGGCACCAGCTACATCATTAATATAATTCGTAGGAATCTTTCGCACTGCGAAAGCTATTGGATGACTTCATAATTTTTAATTTAAGCTGAATTTCAATTATTGACCAGTAAATTCTAGTTCTTATTTTTAGAGCTTCATACTTTATTCTTTTTTCAAGCTCTAATAACTTCGAAAAAGTCATGCACAGCGCAGGTGTCACACTCATGAGGTCGGGTGTTCGTTGGGCAGGAGATAAAAAGGCGACGTTGCTCCGGGGTACCCACTTTTAAAATGTAGAGTTTCAGTGTAGGAAATGGCATTTCTTTACTGGTTGTGCTTCTACAGCTCTAGGTACGATTGCCACGACATGGGAGATCAGTACCTAAGTATAACTTGGGGCCTGTAATACTTTTGAATAGTAGCTACGAAAGACACAGTTGTTCTCAAGCTACAAAATCCATCAAACTTGTCAGCCCTTGATCAACGCCCAGTTGATCTGTTTTTAGATTTGGCACCAAAACTTATGTAGAAATATGTTTGGGCTAAATATATTTTTGAAATATGTTTGTCTTGCGACAATAGATTGCTGTCATAAAATGTTTAGTTGAGAACAATGATCTTACCTTAAACTCCTCGTGTTTATTGCTAAATTCCAGTGCTATATCTTTTGCAACAAATATACATCTCCTTTGAAACAATTTTGTGAGAGTCAATGTGTTGATTTATACCATATTCAATAATATACCTAGAGCTGCACATTTTTAGACCGCCGTACTCGTGCTAAACCATCTACATCGCAAAATGAAGTTGCTCTAATCGTCCAATGTGAACGTGAAATCGATCAGTCTGGCGACTATTTTTGTGAAAATTGGGCCAAACACAACTATTGTGCCAAATATATTTCAGTTCGGGATTTTTATTGTCGAAAAACGTGTCTTTGCAACGACGAGTATCGTCAACAGATTACAATAGCTGCCAAATAGCAGTGAAAGTGCTAAACTTGTTAAATAAAAATTATCAGATTGTAAAAGGAAGAATTAAATTAACCACAATTGTGCTGTTTTATATATACAGAAAATAAAAGAAATGACAACCTTGGCGTCATATTTTGATTTGGCGGGTTGCGCGCGAAACCCGGCTGAGCTGAAATAATAAAAATTTGCATGTACGAATATTGTATATAGACATTATTGTAATAAAACATAAATTTCAGTAACAACTCATAAAAGGTACGTATGGCATGACTATGCCCGGGTTTTCCCATGGACCCCTGCCTCCCTGCACCGACATTCTGATGTCATTTTTAATCATATTTTATATTGCAATTTCTGCGCTCTTAATTTCCGGTCTAATTAGTTAGTGCAAGTTCGACTTCAAATTCTTTTGCAGCATCGCCATGAATATTACTTAAGTTGAACAATTATACAATGCGATTCACCGCAAATTGGAAATAATACTATTCATATAAATCAATCATTATCCATCGTGAAAACATATGTTACCCTCGTTATTTTCGCGGTCTAACACCGCGTGATACTCCCTAATCAACAAGAAAGGTGTATTGGATATCCTTAGCTTTGCTCGGTTGTTCCGGTGGCGGTAGCCTTGACTTCGTCTAAGGTTCAGTATATGGCTGATATAAGGCTCTTCTGAGGCTTGGGCTGAGGTTCAGGGTAATGGTAGTTTACCGAGAAAAGTACAACCTGCATATAACTGATGCAAGTCAGCTTGACTTACGTAATGTGAATCATATTTATGAAATGCGAGAAGCACTGTTGTAGTACATGTAGTTATCAGACAGGACTCTACAACGGAATACACAGTAAAATTATTTGCAGATGTTATTTTAAATCATACCCAAAGGCGAACACTGGATGTTGATATGAATGTTGATGTTGATATGATATGAATACTGTGCAGCAATGTTTTTAACAAAGGTCAGCGGAAGAAAACCTTTATCTAATAAGCGAACATAATATATATATATATTTGAGACAGAGTGCCAAGTCCAAAAGCAGGTTTCCGAAATTAAGGTTTCATCCAAATTTCCAGATTTAGATTTACTTTAAAAGAAACAATGCAACTCACATCAGTTTTATTTTCGAATAAGCGTGTTGAATGACATAACTAATAATTACTCCGACGATGTGAAACAATTTGATATGATTTATGAAAAAATGAAATTTGCTAATGGCTGGGTTAGTTGACTGGACTCGCATGAGGGAACTTGCTTGTATTTTGGTCCATCGCCTAAACATGGTTGTGCCACTATTATTGCATTTGTAAAACCCAAAAACAGAATAATACAACTTTGGGCATATAAAAATGCTCAAATCCGTTAATTCGATATGACATGATTAACTTTCGTGTTTAAGTTATCTGTATTGCTAGTGATAGTATCCGTGTTTTACTCTCTGAACCATTAACTTAATGTTCTGACAACTATAGCATTAAGCTGTTATCCAGTCGTCGTTCCGGAAAAAATATTAAAGCATCAGTTTTCTAATGGATTTCGCGTTATTTTAACTTAACACGCGTTTATTTTTTACATATTATAAAATTAATAAGTCCTGGGCGAAAACGAATCCACATGAGCAACAGTAATCTTGCTAACTGAGCTTTAGGATTTGCACAAGTTGTTTTAAAATCGGTGTATAATTTTGTAATATGATGTTCACGTATACTAGAGCGAACTTCATTCTCTGCTATGAAATAAGTATATAATATTTTGAGTCATTGTCCTGATTTAAGCATACTGGTATAATTTTGTACTAATATGTTCAGCACGATCCTCAGTTAGTAATGATAAGTGCAATTACTGCACGTCTAACGGCCACATGAGCAGCAACAATGTTGTTAAATGAGCGCTAGAATTTACACAAGTTGTTCTGAAATCGATGTATGATTTCTACTATGATGTTCACGATCCTCGATTCTTAGCTATAAGATTAGCTATGTCATGTTTTGAGTGATTATCCTGGTATAAGCATACTGATTCAATGGTAAGTGTAATTACAGCACCGTCTAACGACCAGATGACAACAACAACCTTGCAAAATGAGCTTTAGGATTTATAAAAATTGTTTTAAAATCGGGGCATAATTTTGTACTAAGATGTTCAATATTTTCAATTCTTAGCTATAAGATTAGCTGTATCATATTTTGATTGATTGTCCTGGCTTAAGCATATAGGTTCAATGGAGTGAATGTTTCAATGTTTCAATCATACTAAGATGTTCACGATGCTCAGTTCTCTGCTATGAGATTAGCTATATAATATATGAGTTATTGCCATGATGTAAGCTTACTGGTTAAATGGTAAGTGCAATTACTGCACGTTCTAACGACCGCATGATCAACAACAATCTTGCAAAATGAGCTTTAGGATTTACACAAGTTGTTCTACAATCGATGTATAATTTTGTACTAAGACGTTCACGATTCTCAAATCTCTGCTAAGAAATTAGCTATATCATGTTTTGAGTGATCGTCCTGATATAAGAATGCTGGTTAAATGGTGAGTATAATTACTGCACCGTCTAACGACCAATGACAAGAACAATGTTGTTAAATTATTTACACCAATTTTCTAAAATCGATGTATAATTTTATACTAAGATGTTCATTATCCTCAATTCTTAGCTATAAGATTAGCTATATCATATTTTAATTGATTGTCGTGGCATAAGTATACTGGCTCAATCGTAAATGTACGTGCAGCATGTTGTGACAACCACATGAGCAACCACAGTCTTGCTAAATGAGGTTTAGGATTTACACAAATTGTTTTAAAATCGGGGCATAATTTTGTATTAAGATTGTCCTGGTATAAGAACGCTGGTTTAATGGTAAGTGCTTGTACTGCACGTTCCAACGACCACATGAGCAACAACAATCTTGCCGAGCTTTAGGATTTACACACATTTCTGCAATCGATGTATACGTAATTTTATACCAAGATGTTCATGATCCTTAATTCTTAACTGTAAGATTAACTATATCAGGTTTGGACTGATTGTCCTGGTTTAAGCATACTGATTCAATGGTAAGTGTTTTTACTGCACGCTCTGATGAAAAAATGAGCAACAACAAAATTGCTAAATGAGCTTTAAAATTTACACAAGTTGTTATAAAATCGGTGTATAATTTTGTACTAAGATGTTCACGATCCTCAATTCTTAGCTACAAGTGAAGCTCGTTTGCGAGCCAGAATTCGAGTGGTGAGAACAATCCCCCGAAGTATATTGTTGAAAACAAACACATGTAACAGGGCCGCT
>JASANE010024914.1:0-38810 GCA_030248225.1 Trileptium ribeirensis | reverse complement strand
TTCGTGAACGTTGTTCAGTTTGAAAGATGCATTACAAATGCCCGAAACAGACACAAATCTCTAGTTGCTAAAACAGACTTAAATCTCTTTCACTTAGCCGTGACAGATTTTTGTCTCTTTCGGCTAGCTCCAAGTAACTATTGTCTTTTATAACCAATTATAAGAGACAAATGCCTCTTACAGCTATCCGTAAGGTTTTGAAGTCTCTTACAATGGGCTTTAAGAGACTTTTGTCTTTAACAGCAATGTATTATTAACTAAAATCTGTTATAAATGCCCTTAAGATATTCTTATCTCGTATGGCCAGTCGTTAAAGACTTATCTTTCGTGGCCAGCTCTAAAAGACAAAAGTCTCTTACATACGGCTGTAAGAGGCTAAAATATCTTACAGTTGTCTTTAAGATATTAAAATATCTTACAATTGACTATAAGAGACAAAAGTGCCTTATAGGTATCTATATGAAACTAAAATATTATAAGCCCGCCTTAAGAGATTTT
Source organism: Trileptium ribeirensis (assembly GCA_030248225.1). Classification (NCBI taxonomy): domain Eukaryota; kingdom Metazoa; phylum Nematoda; class Enoplea; order Enoplida; family Thoracostomopsidae; genus Trileptium; species Trileptium ribeirensis. The sequence continues at coordinate 38,312 of JASANE010024914.1, read as the reverse complement.
TATATCTTACGGACAGCCGTAAGAGACAAAACTGCCCAGATTTTGCACGCATTTTTCGGCGCTGCTTGGGCTGGGGGGGAATCAGCAAATGGTCGCACGCCGCTGAAATTGGTACCAATCGACTCAGAGACTATGGGGGCTATACTGAAAAGGCGGTGGGCCCCTTCTTTGATTTTTCCCCCTCAGCCCAATCAGGGCCCGTTTTTCTGTGAAAGCTGCACTATGTAACTAGACATGGCTTCGTTCACATGGGCCTGTTATGATGGTTTGGTTGCAACTGTGGTAACTTTTTTGTTTAAGCAAATCAAACCAGGTGAAATGATTTTACTAGATTGCGGTGTGGAGTATGAAGGGTATGTTTCGGACCTCACCCGCTGCTGGCCTGCGAGTGGACGGTTTACGTCGGCCCAGCGGACACTTTACGAAGCATTGTTGGACGTACAGGCTCGGTTAATACAGATGGCTCAAATGAGGCGTCCAGTTTCGCTTGCCTACCTGCACTTTGCGATGTACGAGTTTTTGGCACAAGCCCTTCAAGAGATCGGTGTCATCTCCAGGAGCATGGATTTAACTCAAGCGAAACGCGTTAGTTTTTCCTAAGTTTTATCTATGTTGTTTGGATACTATATACTAAAAATTCGTCGTGTTTTGCTCAGTTTATTATCAGTATAAGTTTTAAGATGTGGCGTTATAGGGGCACAAACACCTTGCTGTGTTCTTAGCTCAATGTTAATCCAATGGCGTTGGGGTATGGTGATGCCTTAGACTGTTGAGAAATTTCATTCTAATGCGAATGCTTAAGGATGCTAAAGGAAATATGTTTTTGGAAATGAACGGCACCGTAGTTGAAGCTTCGTGAGGAAACTACTTTCCAAGTTACAGGCGTTTCTTCTGCATTAGTGGCCCTCTGATCATGCTTTTCCTTGCTGAACTAGACAGAAATAAGCTCAAAATAGTTGATGGCAATTTGAATACAGATTTCGTATAGTTTCGACTCAACGAATTATCAATAAGAGTATATTTCTGGCAGGTTCTACCTTTGTTATATATATTATTTATTGCCGGGTAGTCTCTTGTGGTGATCGCTCCAACTATGTTTTATGTTGCAATTAATTTACTGTTTGACATAAAATGACAAAAAGGTTGGCATGACGTGATCAAGATGTGAAAATATAACTTTGGCAATTAGCATTCCACGGACCCGAAAATGAATTATTATTCAGAACGTAGTGGAGATTGTGTGTTGCAGGGGTGAAATCTTTTAAATTCCGTCTGTGTGATCGGCCACAACTTTGGAACGACTTAACCGATTTTCATGATCTTGGGGTCATTCGAATCAGCATAGTCCATTTACCGTGTAGGAAAGTTTAACAATGAATATTTCGTAGACGCTATTAAGTTAGCATGAACAACGGCTAAATTTTTAAAAAATGAGTGTTATACAAAACATTCTCAAGCCTGTATGATCATTGTTTATATCTGTGTACGCTGCGGGTGGCTTGTGGAAACCTGTACCAGATAGGTCCTTAGACAGCAAAGCGTCCTAAAACAGCTATACACGGTAAAGACAACATTTCGTTAAAAAACTTAGTATACAGAATGTATTTAGCCTTTTCTCCATATTTGCAGCCGGTGCTTACGTCAAAAATGTCTAGGCTGGGTTAGTTCCTGTCGGCCATGTGCTCAAGTAAGTGAGTACTGTTGTTGTCATTGGGCAGAGTAAACCGAACGGTAATGTTTCTAGTATCCCAAAAATGTATAATATTAACGATTGTGAAACAGCTTATGTACAGACCTGTTGAATTTTTTGAACCAGAAGCATGATAGCTTTCAAAATTTAGCAGAAATATGGTTCGATCCTGGTTGAATTACAGTCACGGCCAAACGTAAGTGCAGACGCCTATGGACGCCATTTCGTTTGCTCGTCTAAAGGTGGACGGACGAAATTGTGTCTTTTCAGTTATAAACCAACCAGCTCGAAAATGGTCACATTTCAAGTTACAGCTATATAATAGTTCTGGTACCATTCGGCTCAGCTCGACGAGGTTCATTTCATTATTTTTGTCGATTTTGTGACAAAAAGTTTTTTGTTGAATTTTTGGTTCCTTCTTGTACCCAAAATTTTAGAAAGAAATTTCTCTATAAGTGTTTAATTTTATATATTATTCGAAGTGCATTGACGAGCCGAGTCGAATGGTGAAAAAAACATGTTCATTGGTTAACGATTAGGCTCACCTTAAGTCGTTAACTATCGGGCTGCGCAGTATAACCGAATAGCCCCCAAAATTGCATCTGGACGCGGATGATGCAATTTCTTCCGTACGCGTCTGATTTTGTGCGCCTACTTTTACCTGTGACTGTGCATAATGTGGTGGAATTTTCTCTGGAGCAATATAAATATGTTTATTATATCGTGTAATCTGTATACAGGCACGGTCAGAAATAAGCGCAAAATAATCGATCGAAATTTCTGTTGATATCTATTAAACGAAATTTCGATAGATTTCGATTTTGTCATATAATTAGATAAGTTTCTATTTTATAAAATAGTCTCGATTATTTTCCATAATTTCGATCGACTTCGATTGCACTTATTTTTAGCCGCTACTGTAGCTACACGATTTTTATTCCGGTATAGCCGTACTCGTAATAGTTTTAGTGCGCCGAGCGCTACTGTCCGCATTTGGTTGGTCACTATTTGGGTATGGACTGCCACGATACCGACCTCGTTTCGCGCTCCGATCCTTTACAGCCTGGCGTGGTTCTTACAATCGAGCCCGGCGTGTACCTTCCAAGGTCCGACACATCGGTGCCGTCAGAATTTCGTGGTATCGGGCTTCGGATTGAGGATGATTTCTTGGTAACCGATACGGGTCTGGAGTGTTTGACGGATTGTTGTCCGAGGCATGTTGATGCTTTGGAAACACTTATGAAGCGGTAGCAATGAAGAAAAAGCGCGTATAGTGGGACAGAAAACAAATGACCAGTCCTTTACCCAAAATAAAGGCTGGCATCTGACCGAACAGTAATATTGATCATAATTACTATACGAGTCTAAATAATAAAATTATAGTACTCTACATAGCTGAAATAATTATTTTTCCATTACAAGAGCACTTTTTTAAACAGCGATTGAAGAATGTTGATCATTATCTAACGAAAATAGTTTTTTTTACATTTAATCACGTTGTAACAGCTTTTTTTACATTTAATCACGTTGTACCAGCGTCCACACAGTCTTATCTCACTGCAGTTTCGTCTGGTCATGGGTACCGGCAGGCTTAGCTTCACCGCGGCCTTTGACCGATCCGCATTCCGTACAACTGGCATTCTGACCAGCCGGTGTACCGGGTACGGGCAGGAAATTTTGCTATACAGCTGTGGCTGCCGTATTTAGTTTATTATTTTAAAATAGATTATACACTTATTTTTTCGGGCACTAGTTCTTCTGACCATTGCAGTTGAGGCATTAATGTTTTTTATTTTCCTTTTCGTTGTAGATGTTTTAGTGTTTGGCGCAAAGAATTGATTCAAGGACGATCACTAAAACAGCACATTATTTAAAATTTATTATAGCGAAACGTAACTGTCTTTAGATATTATACATTAGGAAGTGCGGCATTGAATATATCAACAGCTTTTTTGAATGCGACCGCTGGAGTCGACCTAGCAAGTGAAATAGTCTCGAGGCTTTACCACATTTATGCAACACAAAAGCAAATGAGGTAACTTATAGCAATATCTGATCGCATTACAGGTCACCAGGTTGCTAACGACGCTATAATACGCTTCGTTCTAAAATAGTTGTTTTTCGAGGCTGCTTTACAAAGATTAAGTATTTGTTACACTGTAATGGGAACAGCAGAGTAAAGAGCATTGCGGTTGTACACACCTAACTGTGTAGTGGATGAATATACATATTGAACAAGGTTGTGGCATATTGATTAATGATATTTGAAAACATTATAAGCAATAAAATGACATAATGCATAAAATTATCACGGAAAAATTTTGATTTTCAAAAAGATCACAGAAATATTTAGCAAAATTAATCTTGGTAAGATCCGCCGGCCGCACCGTTGGATAACAGGTGTAGCTGGCTTATCGATTTACCGCAAAATTTCGCGAGCATCCGGTCAACGAAAAATTTGGCCGGTGCCTAACACTCATAGTCATGCTTCATCGCGTTGTCACACAACTAAGTGTAGCAAATTTGTGGTCAGTTGCAGTCAGAGATGAAACCGGGTCATTTCGGGTCACTTTTCTGACCGGGTCACCGGGTCACACCCCTGACCCGGTAGCCGAGATTGCGCAAGTAAACATACAAACAGCATACCAAATGTCGATGCGAACGCTGCTTGCTGTTGCTGCTTTATTACTGATTGTGCAGTGTCCTGTTGCCGTTTGCTTTTATTTTAGTGCTGCAATATGCAATATGGTAGACAGTAAACCAAGGGCGTATTTACGGGAAGGCCATTGGTTAATTGCCTCCCTAGAGATTCAGTTCACACACTCCCTACACTTCTCTACACTCCGTGATTTCTTATTCTGTGACAATCCGGCAGATCGGCAGATATTTTACGAACAAGCCGTAGCAAATATAAAGGCTACGTTGCAGGATCCAGATGACATTGCAATGGCAGCTGCTTTTGGCGGCGGTGTAGAAGGCACATCCAATGTTTCACAAGTAGATAAACCGTCATCATCGAAGGCTATGCGACTAGATGTCTTTCCAGCATAACTTTGATACACTGCGTTGGTGGGGAAAGAATTGTTACCGCTTCCCTTATATGGCCTTCGCAGCTCAACGCATATTAATTATTCAAGCATCTAGTTCGGAATCAGAACGAAGCTTCTCTGCAGCGGGCAAGATTGCAAGGAAGGACAGAGCTAGGCTTTCTCCCAGCTCCGTTGAATCACAGCTGCTAGTATATAAAGCAATAAAGGACAAGCTTATTGAATAAAACGCCAAATAATCCTGGTCGGGTGGTGGGTTGGGAAAGGGAGGTGGGCTGCTTTGTGGACCACGTCCTCGTCGTGCAGCCTGGGCAATGACAACCTGTCGGCTGAGTGTCCACAACAAAGCGCAAAATTCAAATCTATCGAAGTGCAAAACTAATATAACAACTGATATATTATAATATATGAAAAGAAGACATTCCACAAAGAGCATATTCTCACAGTTGTGCGTTTGTAAGTTGATGTATACCTGATCGTGCTAGCTCTGTTCGGATCGTAGGGTCTGACGCTAACCGGGTCACGTTATAGTGACCCGGTTTCATCTCTGGTTGCAGTCCCGAGGGAGGGTGGATAGGAGCCCCAGCCCGCAGAAAACAGATTCTTTTGATCATTCAAAAAACTTTCTGCATCAGGCGAAGTAGCGTAGCATATTTCTGTTATTACTACTGCATTTTTCATTGACCAAAAACATCGATGTCGGAGTTGGATCAAGGAATGTGCCGGGTTTAGGGGGTTCAATAATAAGAGTCCCAGCGATTAAATAGGTGTCGTCCCCTATCTCCGCCAATTCTTGAAGCCTGGGATTTCAGAGCAAGGCGTGGCTAAACCAGATGATATATAATGCCACAGCAGCTGTTCGACGACTCATAAAGGTAGAGAAAGTTTGAATAAATAGCGTGTCACTTAATACCATGACTGTCTCGTAATAGCCAAGGTATATCCCTTACTCTAGCATTATCTATTACAAGCTGAACTATACCGAAGATCAATTTCAAGCACTTCATGTACTAAACCCCGGCTTTGATATTTCAGTTCTTCCAAAATCTTCTGAATAAGTTCCGCGGAATTCCGCCTTAGCTGCTACAAAGAATCGTTCGTACTCTCCGTTAATTCGTCGAACAGCTCGCCTGTTGTGGTTTGAATTTCCTACATGTGAAGATGGTAATGTGGAAGATGATGCTGATAATAGTCATGTCTGCCTAAAATACAGACTTAATAAAGTGATGCATTCAAGTAGACTGCAGATGCGAACATGTACCATTGTAATGCTCTGGATTTTTTATATCGATGGTAAATACACGTATATCCTGGTTTACTAAACCACACAAACGATAGATCCCGACTGGTCACGTAGCATAAAACTAAGCCGTATACTCCCTAATATATCCCATTATAATTGTAATATAGGTGGCCGATGTATATGCAGTAATACTGGCATTACCATTGCCCGTTTTTTTCAAAACCTGATCGTGGGTATACGCCTTTTTACCAGAGCACGGCAGCATAATGCCAAACCACTGCCATCGCGGGGTAGGGCGTTACCCCATATTGACGCCACAGGCGCTGCCATTTTCGTACCATTGCAATCTCCAGGCTTATGTGTTCATCGCGAGCCATGGGGTTAGTCATGGCGCCGCCATTCCTGTACCATTGCAATCTCCGGGCTTATATGTTCATCGCGGGGTAGGGGTTACCCCATGGTAACTCCACAGGCGCCGTCATTCCCGTACCATTGCAGTCTCCAGGCTTATACGTTCATCGCGGGGTAAGGCTTTATCTAATGGCGACGCCGCAGGCGCCGTTATTTCCCACCCCCGCGACAAAGAGTCTGCCTATTTCCCGAGCAAAATATCCAACATGAACATATATATCAACCGTACATGCACGAGGCCGGAGGTTTTAGGGTGGGTAGAGCGTGCCCAGAGGGGGGATTCAGCTTTCCGCCGTCCCGAAGGGACCAACTAGTCGGCGTGGGGAGACGCTACATCAAGAAGAAAAGATAAAATTTAAGAAGAAAGAATCGTTTAAGAAAAATTTTCTTTATTTTTGGGTCGCAAAATTTTTACTAATTTTTGACAATTGTCTGTTGTTGCCAGTTTTCCCCGACATTTGCCAAAGTTCTGATTTTTGCTAATTTTTCGCTCGCTTCCGAGGTGAAGGGGGATGGTGCTATAGGCGGAGGTCGCACTACATGCCAAAATGATCGACGAGTCGCCCAGAGTGGTTTTGATGCTTTAGGAGAAAATTCCCTCCCGTGCACTATGAGCATGCATGCACAACGATATAGCGAGAGAAAATGAAAATAGCCACTGCAAACAACAGGATGGTGCAGATCTCGTTTCCCCTACCTCTCAATTCGTACGAGGTGCAGAGTGGTCGCTAGAGCTACAAGTGGCGTCCTCTCAACCGGTGCATGATGCCACTCAATTTACCAACCCAGGAGGAATGTAATGACGAGTCAACCTGGCCCGTTTTAGAACAAACCATCTTACGACCAACCCTCTACTGATGAGCCATTGGGTCTTTCATTTCAAAGAGAATATACACTGCTCAAAGTCGCGCTGCTACCATCTACTCCCCCAAAGCAGTGGTCCCGTTGTAAAGCCACGGCCGACCACTGTCGAGGCGCCAGGTACTCCAACTAGGAGCTCGGACCTTGAGTATGTATGTTCCGGAAGTCTTTGCTGCTGATTTGGGTACAAGATTTGAACGCCGCAGATATGTAAATTTGACTGGATACAGCAGTTTATGGAAACCATGGAAGTTAATAGTGTCGGATACCCGTCTAATTTAGTAGGGTAGGGTACACGAGTAATGATTATTTGTTATCCGGTGCATCAGAACCGCAGGTGATGCATTTATACATTTTAAAACTTCATGTTATTTTATTTTAATTCGCGGAGTCTATGGGACTTCTTTTCCTGTGGGCTCGTATTCTTAAAATTATACTCAATCCTGCCCCTATCCTCAAGTTTCGCATTCTATAAAATAGGAGTAGGTATAAGAGTAAAAATTACCAGGGAGTAATTTTTATTCCTGCGAAAAATATTTATTCTCGGGTAGGCTTAATTAATCTGCTTGTAATATTTCTAGTAATGGGTAATATAGTTACCTACGAGTAAATTCGCCCTACCTGCACGCAATTTTATTTTGCATGCGGGAGATTTTGTCCTCGCTCCCGGTAAAACTTGCGTACCTGGAAGTAAATTTGCACAACCTGCGGGTTGGCTCAAACGCTTGACCTGCATTATTAGTTGTAAGGAAATGATACCTGCTGGTAGGCTCTCACGCTTGACCTGTATAAACAGCTGTACGAAAATGATACTTGCGGGTGGGATCTCACGCTTGACCTGTATAAACAGTTGTAAGAAAATGATACCTGCGGGTGGGCTGTCACGCTTAACCTGTATACACAATTGTAAGAAAATGATACCTGCGGGTGGGCTCTCACGCTTAACCTGTATAAACAATTGTAAGAAAATGATACCTGCGGGTGGGCTCTCACGCTTAACCTGTATAAACAATTGTAAGAAAAATGATACCTGCGGGTGGGCTCTCACGCTTAACCTGTATAAACAATTGTAAGAAAATGATACCTGCGGGTGGGCTCTCACGCTTAACCTGTATAAACAATTGTAAGAAGATGATACCTGCGGGTGGGCTGTCACGCTTAACCTGTATACACAATTGTAAGAAAATGATACCTGCGGGTGGGCTCTCACGCTTGACCTGTATAAACAGTTGTAAGAAAATAATTTGGTCAGTCAGCATTACGATTTCACTACGCATTCATGCTGTTCATACAAAGGTGGCGCCCAACTTGTCAGCTTGTGGAAGATCGCGTATCCCTGCCTCCTTCCCGGCCCCTCCCCCAAATATTTTTGCAAAATGTTTCGCAGGTTCACTTCAAAAATTATTTTCCCGCCCTTTTGGAGCTAAATCGTAGCGGCGTTTACCGCTGACGTCTACACTTTAATGGAATTATTGCTGTATTTTGTTGTCAATGTTTTTCCTACCCTTGTAGGTTCTATTTCTTTCCTTTTGTATTTCTATTTCCATTCGAAACATTTGTATCGAATTTTTTTGCCAGAATCTAAAAATCACAAACATACAGGGTGTTTCAGAAGTAACTATCCACTCTTTGTCAATCAATATCTTCTGGCGTAACGTTTCGCAATGGTTGTTTATCGCTGTTTTTAATATTTCAGGTTATTATAAATATATACTGTTTATACCATGGATTCCCCACGATGATCTCTGCCTGAAAAAATCTGTGTTGTAAAACTTTACTATAAATACGGAAATTATGCCGAAGCCTCACGCCAGTGGAAAAATCATTTCGACTCAATACCTCCTACTCGCAAGACGATGGCTGATATTATTTCCCGATTCGAAGACACTGGCAGTGTAGCGGAACGGCTGAGGCCGGGTCGTCCAAAGTCTGCCACATGTGGGGACCAGAAAGCTGCATTAAGCGCCGCGGTATCCAGGAGACCCCAGAAGTCAACTCGAAGGGCTTCCCTCCAGCTGGGTATTCCTCATACTTCCGTTTGGCGCCTTTACAAGGAGCTTATTTTGAAGCCCTTTCGGCCCCGTCTTATCCACGGACTCTCTGATGATGATTTCGATCGTAGAGTCCAGTTTTGTGAGACATTTATGGACATGGTGGAAAGCAGTGCGTTGGACCTTGATCGCATTTTGTGGACCGACGAGGCGGTTTTCAAGCTCAATGGTCATGTTAATCGTCATAATTGAGTTTATTGGTCTGAAGACAATCCACATGTCACGATTAACAAAGAGGTCAACGCCCCTGGAGTCTGTGTCTGGGCCGGAATTTGTTCACAAGGCATCGTTGGTCCATTCTTTTTTGACTGAAATGTCAATAAAACCAGCTTTTTGGAACTTTTATCTGTGAATGTCTACCCGGAAATCGCAACCGAGCACCTTGTTTTCATGCATTACGGAGCCCCAGCTCACTACGCTACCGAAGTCCGTGCTTGGCTGGACGAAAGGCTCCCGAATCAATGGATCGGCCGCAGAAGTGCCATCGAGTGGCCAACTAGGTCACCAGACTTAACTCCGCCTGACTTCTTTCTTTGGGGTGTTCTGAAAGAAGATGTTTATGGAAGTAGGGCGAAGGACCCTCAAGAATCGATGGACAGAATAAAATCAGCGTTTTTTAAAATTCCAGTGGACTTATGCGCCAAAGTTTGCCGATCTGTACCATCCCGACTGGAGAAATACATTCAGCTTGGCGGTGCACAGACGGAGCTGTTCTGAGATCTCTCTTCGTAATGTAAGTAAACTTTTAATACGTGTCTATAATTATACAAAAAACTGGCGAACTACCTCTTCCCAGTTAACCGATAGTTAGCATCAAATAGTTGGTAGTTACTTCTAAAACACCCTGTATATTTTTTCGTGTTTTTTTTTTTTTTCTTTTTGTCTTTTGTTGGGTGTTTTTGTTTTTTGGGCTGTTTTTTTTTTCAATATGTTTTTGTATACTCGCTTGCGATTTTATTTTTTCTTTCTGTCTTCTGTTTTTGCTGCTCTTTTGTTTGCGCGGTGTTGTTTTTTGTCTCGGTGGCGTTTCGTCTTGCCTGCGGGCCTAGGCTTTATGCTTTGACGCCGTGCGTGCCCTGCTGTGTTGATTTTGTTTGGTTCATCCTAAAGTCGAGACACTTTTCGTTTTGGAAAATGGTGAATTATTTCAAAGATAAGTTTAACGACTCTAAATGATTATTGTATTCTGTGCTAATAGTGTGTTGTCAATCAGTATATAATTATTTTACATAACTTGGCTGCGGCCAAATTTTTTAAGGTCGCTCTGTGCGTATGTGTTTTAGTTCTTTTCACTTGGTCGTCTTTATTGCATCGGAATATGATTAATTTAGCCAAAAAAATGTATATTTTCATCGATTTCGAAGAGAGTGGTATATATATGTTCGGTAACTTAATTTATGTAAGGTGTTTAACTATGACTAAAGATACTGAAATGGTTGCATTTGGCCTTAGTCGACACAGATGCGTGGCTAAAGTCGAAAGTTTATCGACTGTTACCCCGCTACAGAACGAAGCGCGTACCTACTGTAGAAAGTAGTTGGCACGTCGACATCGTTCATATTTCTGAGAGTTAAGATTAGCTAACTTAAATATTCGACCGCTGACATGTGCGCAGTAATTGCGGATCTTATAATTCTAAGATATTCTTAAAACTTCGTACTTTTTCCAACTTTATCCCATTAAGTCTGAAAATATATAAAAATTTAGATTACACATACAATGTAGTCGTATCCGTGTAAGCAAAGAAAAATTATGGATAGATGACTGTCCCCCTGATTACCAGATTTATTGCCATCCCATCATCCTCAACGGTTTTTTTAAAGTCGATCTGTGACAAACTAAGCTCCATTTTCCCGATAAATTGTCTATTGCATAGACAGAAAGAACTAAATATGTATTGGACTGAAATTTGGCGCCAATATTCGGCTGTTAGAATAACAAACGACTAAGACAAAACATAAATTTGGCTTTTCCCTAACACGTATTATGCTTTACAATATAGTATAATTATATAACAGCGTTTGGAAATAACATATGCTATATATGCGCAGGTAAAACAAAATTCATACAGGGTGGCCACGAAACCCGATTGAAAAAATTCAAGGGTTTTCAAGGGTTTTCAAGGGTTCTTGGCAAGAAAATTCAAGGGTTATTGTTGAAAATTCAAGACATATTAACCGATCAAGTCTTTAAAAATGAACAACTTTAATCCTACAAAACTTATACATAGCGAACCAAATATATCTGACAGTATCAGCGGCAGGGCGGAAGACGTCGGTAATTCTGTTGCTTCTATCCACAGCTAGCATAGCTTTGACATGAGCGGTTGACTTTTGATGACTTTTAAGTGCTTGAACCCCCATTCGGGCGATGCTGACGTCTTTTAGACAGAGCGAGCACCGGGCAAATGTGCGATCCGACTACGCGCTGAAGCCATTTTGAAAATCCAGGATATCTGTCACATCTTAGCCAAATATATTTTTTGAAGAAGTTATATGATTTAATTTTAATATTCTACGAGCTAATTGCTATATAACTAAATGAATGAATAATTATTTTTAAAATGACAATTTTACAATATATATATAATTATATATATGCAAATATATATGATTATATATATGATTATATATATACAAATTAACAGGGTAAACTGGCAAATCTGAAACATATAGAAGGTATCAAACGTATATGTGTAACAAGAGATCCTCTCAAGCAAGATCAAACGACGAACAGTTGCGTGAAGGTGTTGCTCGGAAAGGTAAAAGCCGTGTTCCCTGTAATAAAAGCATTGAATCGGTTTTTGATATGTTATAATGCGCTGAGCATCTTAAATAATTCAAGGGTTGTCAGCAATATTTAAGGGTTGTCAGTAATATTTAAGGGTTTTCAAGGGTTTTCAAGGGTATTTTAGGAAATTCAGGTTTTTCAAGGTGAAAACAGCAATTCAAGGGTTTTCAAGGGTTTTTAAGGGTTTTCAAGGGTTGTGGCCGCCCAGTTCATATATGCACAGTATATAATTATGGTCTAGGTGTGATGTCCCCGGGGGTTGTAGCCGGAGGCTTGGGGAGTTTTTTGTCTTTCGGAGGCGAGGGGGGTCAGCCAGTCGCCACTGGTAGGTGCGGCGCCTGCTATACGTTGGGGCACATGCCGGGGTGATTGGCGTTTCTCAACAAGGCGGAAGGTAACAACTCTTATCAACATATATGATGCAAAAGTATACACTTCAAAAGAGCACATCCATGACAGGTCGTATCAAGTCCTCTTCTAGCGTATCTGTATCTTGTCAAGATTTTTCTCATTTTTTTTTTTTTTATTTTTTGTCGAATATAGTGTTTTGTTCTGCCTCTACATGTCTGATCCAAAGACCCCCAAGCTTCCCTGGGTTCACGATTTAACGTCTAAATTTTGCACTGTTATACTAATGTCAAGTTTCTCTCCCTCAGTTATGGGGCGGGGGAACTTGACATGATCCCGACTGACGAAATATATAAGACTGAAAAATCATTGTCAAAAATGCATATATAGCGGTTGAGAACTTTCAGAACATTTAGGAGCGTAAGTAAAGTGTATGCTTTATCGTTCTCGATATACTAAGCCTAAGTCTTGGCCTAGGCGTCGGTCCTTACATGAGCCAAATCCTAAGTATAACTCCCACACTAAAGCTTTTCATTGTTCCGACGATATAAACGACCAGCTTCTATAGGCGGCAAGGACCACATAAGCAATGAAAAACACGAGAAATGGTGAAAGCCAAGCTAAATGTATTCTCATGATTTTACATTTAAGCTTGTTGGTCGGATTGGTTTTTGTGTGGTTGGGGGGTGTGATTTGATATAATATAGGCTGGGTGTGATTGTATATGTGTTTTATAAGATTAGGTATGACTTTGCTGTTTTAGAAATATGTATTTATGAATATCGCTGTAATATTTTGGATTATTGTGGTTGAGTTGGTGATGTATATTTGGGATTGGTTGGTATTTGTTTGAATTATAGATATAATTATAGAGTTGAAATAATATACTCTGCTTTTGAAGCGTGCTTTTGAAGTTAGTGTAATTTTTCTGTTATAATATTTCTTAGATGGTTGCTTCAGTATAATAATATTTAGTATATAGATCTATGTTGAATAGATTGTTGTTGATTTAGTACTCATAGCGGATTGAGGACTAATTTTAAGCTAGTTAATATATTTTGTCTTTTAACTTTTCTAAATCTATCTATATAAGAAATTTATAGGCTAATATGCTTCTAGAATATTATTGCTCGCGAAAGGTATATATAAATAATTTCTAAATTTTCGTGTTTGTTACTATTGCGATATAGGCTGATTTCGTCTCTATAGAGCTATAGGATTTATAATAGGTTGCTACGGTCTCAGCGCGCTTTAGTTTGGAATTCGTAGTTATATGTTGCGCAGAAATATGTATGCTCTGATACTTGTGATTGATATGTATATATGATTAATTTTCTTTGTATTATATGATTTATAGTGATGTTTTGTTGCGCATAGTGTGATGCTGTATGTAGATCATTTACAAGTTGATATTGCATACATGAATTATTTAATATATTGTTGAGTTTTATAAAAATACAGTAGATAAAATTTATAATTATGTATAGCGTATTTCACATAGATATTTTAAAAAAATTATAATTATAGGTCTAGAGGGCGGGATAATTTTAGATTTTTAGGAACTCATACTTTTATAACTGCTAAAGTTTCATTTTGACTTTTTGCAATTTTACATTTCCTTTTGTAGTTTGTCAGATAATTTTCACATTTTTGAATTATTGTCTCGCGGTGCTATATATCGCTTGAGGTAAATTATATTTCATTTAGTACAAAATATTATTTAGTCTAAATTAATAATTATATATATTACGTTTTATACTATAGAGATGATTATACTTTATATATAATATTTTTCATCATGTATTGTTAAACGAATAAGTATTTTCACCTTCTGACTATTAGTTTTGAGACTCGTAATTACAATGGATGTCCTTTTAATATAAGCAGCATGAAAATGTATACACAGTCACATATATGCAGGAATATTTATTTTTAAGGGTATATTTTTGAAAATGATTCATGCTTCAGCATGGACATTGCATATGTAATATAAATCTGATGTATTAATTTTTTATGTATACAGATCCTTTGTTAGAGAGGTATTGCCTTCTGGGATATTTCAGTGGTTGATTCGACATTTTTCCATAGGCGCTTGTTTGTGGTACAATGGCGCATATCTACATGCAGATGCTGTGTGAGACTCAGTATCATTTTGCGTGTCTTGCGCGTCTTGCACTATAGGGTATAGACTGGCAGATCCATATTCAATTCGTTTTCGTCGAATCATTTTGGCTATATGAAAGGAATAGATGAAGCCTGTAGTCATAGTAGTTTTGTACGCGGATACATTTAAGCACATTCATGAGAGGTGAAACGCGTATTCAATATTAAATAATATCATCTACGAGCTGATTTTTTTTAATATATGTTTTAATTTAACACACATGTACACATATGTATAGATGCTCAATGCTTATCGATTTATCATGCCGATATTTAGATTTCTTTTGACTTTGCATGCGATTAATTTTCCTTTAGTGCTGTAGCAGTGATATTTTTGAGGCATTCATATTTTTTCGATAGATTTTTCTCGTGGCTCGAGCCTTGAGATTGTCTTTTTTGAGTCGATATTTAGCTCTATAGTTAGATTTTATGATCTTTACAATTTGTTACCAAAGGCCATACATTAGCTATAGGCGTTCTGGTTTATATGTTGTATTTACTTTGAGGTTATTTGCTTTTGTCGCTTTAGTTCGGTTTATAGCTGTGCTTCGACTTGAGGTTTTTTCTTTTATTGTTACATTTACTTTGTACCGTTTTGGTCTAGCTCGTGCTGTATCTCCTTGTGGTTGGCGCTTTCGTCCGGTTGCTGCGATTCTGTGCGTTTTTTATATTTTCTCTCTATTGTTTCTCTGTTTGCCTCTATTTCTTTGGGTCTTGTGCGTCAGTATTAGTGGTCTTATGCTCTCGCGGTCTCCTGGGTGTGGTTGCTGCGGGGCGGCGCTGCGCAATTTCTTCTCCCTCTCCTGCTTGTTCCCCCTCTTGGCTTGCCCCGTTACCCGTTCTTCGCTGGATTCGAGCCCTGTTCGTCGTGCGAGTTTGTGTCGGTTGATGCCAACCCCCCCCCCCCCCGGTGGAACGCAAGGCTCCTAAGTCTACAAACTCTCAACATCCAGTTTAGTTCAGAGGCAAAGCAGAAGCCAAGATAGCTAATAATCGCAAAAGCATTGATAAAAGTCACTGAATGAGAATAAGACTAGATGTGCTTAATTATTTATGATACTGTCAACTTCGGAATAAATTTTTTTAATATTGTCCAGAAATAATTATTGTCCGAAGGCAGTGAACTAGGTGGAGATAAAAATTTTGCCAATTTGGCTTCGGTTCTAAGCTAGAAGAAACTGAAATCTGTCAGGTTCGACCCCCCAAATTAGGACAGTCCCGTAAGTAACATCAGTATAACGGAACCACAAGAAACCATGCGCACTAACATGTATTCCGTTCTAAATTCACTAATTTCCATCTATCAATTACAGTTTTATGCATTGTTTTATATCGTTTACGAACTAATAGTCAGCATTGTTAGTAGATTAATAAAAATTATTTAGAAACGAAGCTTCTCTAATCGTTATTCTAAATCATGCAGTTGAACTATATTCGCTATCCGAATGTTGATTTTCGTCATACCCGTTGTCATCCTCTTCATCACCAGAATCGTTATTAGTTTCATCGTTGTCAGTCGAGCCAAGGCTAGATGAGGACACTATAAAAACATTACTTTATTTACGTAACTATAAAAACATTACTTTATTTACGTAACACAAATGGTTTCAATGTATGTACACCTATGTATCTGTGTACAACTTTTCGTCGCAAATGCGCATTACCTGATGCAACAGCTATAATGCGTCGTTTACCTTAAGATGTGGATACGTAGGGCCGGATTCTGTCACAAAGCCAATTCCGGCTCGCCACAAAAAAGCACAGCCACAGCCGGCCCTTCATAAATAAAATACATAGCTACGCTATGCTAGTATGTTTGTACGGGCTGGGAGTGGCTATGTCTCAGGTTTGATAGCCGCGACCGGTTATTGAAAAAATATTTACTACATTCAGTTTGGCAGATTGTGTTACATCAAATATATTTACATCTAGGCCCAAAAAACGCAAGATTAGTAGTAATTAACAGCAAAGAGCATAATTTCAAGCAAAATAAATACGTAAATATCGCTATTTTCAAAATTTTTGTTTAACCCCCTTTTACAAGCCAAAATAGTAGCTATGTAAAACATGCTTTTTTATGCATGAAAATTATGGTATTGTAACTGGAAGGATGATTTGTTGTTCCGCGATGATTGAATGGTTAAAGCGTTTGACTTGTAATACACTGGCCGTGTGTTCGAATCCCGCTCTGACCATAAGATTGCAGCAATCCCCTTGAGAAAAGGATTATGGTACATTGTGCTCCAGCCAACCCAGCTGTTCATCCTTAACTGGTAGATAAATGGGTAGCAGATTGCTGCTAAAATAACCGTCTTCGGAACACCGCAAGGCTCTGGTTATCGCTCCAGACCCCATGCGGGACGAAAGGCGGGGTAATGGAGATCGGCACCGCTCCCAGCTGCGCTAGTTCGCGGGGAAAATTGGATTGAATTTGATTTTTTACGAATATATGACCATAACTATCATCAATTTCCATTTTTAACGATTTTCCATTGTCGTCATATATTTCTGGCTTTTACAGCCCATTCCGGCCTTTGTGACAATTTATCAGCCTCACTTTACTATTAGCTCACCATGTATTTGTAGGGTCTGGCTCGGCCCAAAAATGTCACACTGGCTGACCGCGGCTAGTCAAGCATGGCTCTAGAGCCGCGGCAGACTGTGACAAAATCCGGCCCTGCTGCACACATCTTAAGGTAGATGATGCATAATTTCAACTCGAGAAGATTATTTTTATTATTATTCATATTATTATTCCCGTATTATTTTCGCAGCGAGGAGAAACGAAGCGAGTGCGGCGAATCTGCGCTCGGCGACTTTTGCAAGATTCCAAATTCGATAAAGTCCCATTAACAGCAAAACCAATGTAATACCAGCAACGCTACAGCCGTCTTAATCAAATATCAAACCGTAGGATCGTTTATTTGAATTTTGAGTTTAGTGAGTGAAGGGAACGAACTTAAAAAATTTTTTACTAGCTTTGTACTCGTGAAGTTTGACAATGTCCGTTATTGGGTTTTAGGCTGACACGCATAACTCAACTTTGGCTAGGCTACTTGATTCGCGCACTACCTCATTTGAAAGTTTTAAATCTCTCTTTGTGCCCTTTAGCGATGCCTAATTCCAACATCTTCGCGCTGACGAAAAAACGGGACGACAGGGGTCGGATACGGTCGCGAAGGATAAGAACAATCACAATGTTCATTCCATCTACGCAACTGGAATAGATATCTGAGTCAAATCAGTGTTATTTGGTATAGAAAATGCCATTTATTGTCCTGTATATAACGCTTTGCTAGGCAGCTATTTTAGGATGTAGGATTTGGGTCAACAGGGGTTTTGGATGGGCCCATGAAACCGAAAAAAGAAAAAGCAATATAATTCACAACAATTCGAGCTACATGGATGTCATTTATTGATTTCATTTTGTAGAGCATTATATCCTCTATACAGCTGCACACAGTGTGCTGCTATTGTCATCATTCTAAGCTGCAGGGTTGTGTCAAAACGGATTTTTGAATGGACCCATGAAGTGAAAAATGCACGCAAAAGACAATTATATGTCCGCAATCACTCGAGCTACGTGACTGTTCTTGGTGTGTTCTCGTAGAGAAATTCATTCCAAGATGTTTGCGAGGCCCTAAATATGCAAAGCGGGCATATCTCCTCAACTATTCAGGCTACATGGGTGTTATTCGGCTTATTTTGTAAACCAGGTTCCGTTACAGGCGGGGGGTGGCTGCGGCATGATCCCTATTGATATCCCACGTAGCTTTATTTCTCTAACTTCTTGATTTTGACCCTGAGAAAATTTTATCGCCAACATATGTTCCAAATTTTTGTTTGACTAATATCGGTATTTGTTGCACATTTCAGTCATAGAATGTACAGTACTCGCCAAAAATGACCGTCGCATTTCGAGCGAGCGAGTTCGAGCGAGTCGGAGTGTGTCGAGGGGGGCGGGGGCGAGTGGCTCGCTCGAGATTTCGCAACTATTTAAATTAATAGAAAATTCTATTTTTAGAAATATTCAGTGAGTCGCGAGTGAGTTGAGCGAGGTCGGGGGGAAAATGTACGAGTCAAGTGCGAATTAGCCAGTTAGTGAGGTGAATATTTCGAGGGGGTCGCGGGGGGGAGTTCAGTGAGTTGCGAGCGAGCGACAGTCATTTTTGGCGGGTACTGTAGTAATACTGCATATAAACGGCACATGTAAATACATTATACATAATTATATATTTTCACTTATATGTTTTTATATTATAATGTATATATATATATATAATATTTGCTTCCAGCTCTATTGACCTTCTCCCCGATAGAGTTAAAGTTCTTTGCCAGACATAAACCCGAGAGCCTTCCTAATGTACTTCTCACTTCTCTCTAAATTACATAAACACTCAGAACCTACCATCTTGGCGAAGAGAGAAGCTGTTAACTTAATACAACGATGGTCTATTTTCGCTAATTTAGAACTAAGTTAAACAAACGAAGAAGATCAATAACGATAAGTATAGCTAGTTTACCAGTAATTTCATCCGTTTCTTCATCTTCTGTTAAATTATCAGCGGAATTATCCACGTCACTATCGTTATCATTATCACCATGATCGCCAATGTCATTAACTTCATCATCACCATCACTGCTGTCGTTGTCGGAACTATCATCATTCACGTTCATGTCAGCGTTATAATCGTTACCGACGCTATCAGCATCAGTGCTCTGATTATCACATTCGTGATCATTGTCATTTACTACTTCATCATTTACCGAATCAAGATCATCATTACTACTCAAAGCAGCACTGTTATCACAATCGTTGTCATCATCATTGCTGTTTTCGTCGCTTGTGTCATTACTAAAATTATGTGAACCACAATTATTATAATTATTATCATCTGTTGTCATGCTACTATTACTACTATCAGTTGTTGGTACATCGCTGCTATCATCATCACTATACTCCATATCTTCAGTTTCATAATGAGTATTACTATGATCGTCAGCATTCGATGACATGTCGTCGTCGTGAACACTTTCTCCAGTGGTGTCTGGCTGAGAAGGGCGACCATCACTGCTCTCATTGCTCGAGTCATTCTCATTGTTCTCATTAGAAACCATACTGACAGCCGAGTTGTCGTCCGTTGTATCTGAAGCATCGCTGACCGTACCTTAAAGTCAACATAGTATATTATTTTATGCATGAGATCAACATTACCAAATTTTAATATAATGATAGGTGTCAAATATTTATCGTCGCAAGCGCAGTAGTTTTACACATTACCAATATTCAGTTATTGCCGGTTTTGCTTACTTTGTCAATGTAGTTTTTATGATGGGATGAACTTTGCGTATGTATGTACTAAACTCATAACTCGCAAGCAAGGATGAAACGGAGCAAGCGCGATTTGGTGCTGACCTGTCCACAGTGGGAGACTACCCACTTTCCAAATCCCCATGTTCTTCCCCCCACCCGGCAGAACCTCCCATGTTCAACAAAACCCAAAATTTTGTTATGTCTGAAAATTTGTTTTTTGAACATTAATTGCCACTACTTATAATGCTAAAACGTCGGTTTATAGCTTGAAAATACATGTATGGCAGTAAGGCTATATGAAAACATGGAAATATATAGTATTCTTAAGCGAAATTTATTCACCCACTTTGAAATTTCGCCCGAGATGTGTTTTGAACATGAGGACCCCCCGATGTCCCCTCTCTTCTCGGAGGGTTGTGGACAGGCCAGTCGTGAAAGTGGAAATTTTGTAAAATCACCTTGTTACAGGCTTTGTGTTTGATGTATATCCTACACCCATTGATACACTTAATACCTCTTCGACACTAAACCCATCGAAAACAACTGAAAAAAACACGAAGTACCCATGCTAAGCTCTAGATAACCGAACGACCGTATTCAATGTGCCTAAAACATATTTAGATCATTCTTGATTTCCTGTATGCAATACTAAACAACTACTTACGACAGATTATATTCTGGCAATCGGGTTCATTGGCCGTAACCCAATTAAAAACATCGGAAAAATATGAAATATTAGAGCTGAACGCCAGATAACCGAACCATGGTATTTAGCGTCCTTAACAACCTAATATACAGTCGTTGTAAGGTAAAAATTCGCAACAATATTCCGAAATTTGAAAAATCGCTCTGATATACGAGCCAATTCGGCTCTCAGCGGACCAAAAAGTGGTGCCACAAAAAGTCATGGTCTGCAAATTTGTAGATTTCGATGAACTGATACGGTGGTCTCACTTTTTCGATGCGATCCCCGTATCGCAAGATATGGATTGCGAAAGACTGGTCCCCGTATAGCTAAATTTGTCAAAGAACCCTTACAACACTGTTTTTTCATTTTGACCCGAAGATATAGTCGAAGCTGTTCGCGTTCAACTAAAAGGTCTCATCATCATCACTTTTGCGATCGAAAAACATTACCCAAATTAATGCAACCGAAGATGAGTTATGCGAGACAGAAACAGACAAAAAAGAAATTTTCACGATTTTTCACCCTAGAAATCGGGGGGAAAACTCCAGTCGCTCCATTTCAATTAACTGAACGGTAACACTTAGTTAGCAATGCTTCATGATATTATAGCAGAAAAAATTAAGATAGAGACATCAACAGTCAAAATACAGCTAAGATATAAATTACGGTGAGCAGTGTAGTAACTTACTAAGCACTAAGATTTTGCCAATTTATAACAATAACGAAAATTATTACCCAAAGTGGCTGGACAACTAAACATATTTTCCTTACTCAAGTCGTCGTCAGAACTCGTTTGCTGATCTTCGTCTTGATCTTCTTGGTGTCCAAGTAGTGCCTCTTCTCTACTTCGTACCAAATTCGCAATATTCCCAGTAACTGCATGAGACGCCTTATTGCTGCCTCCAGAGTGCCCTAACTGAGGTGCACGGCATTCGTTGTTAATTTGTCTCCGCACTGCTAACCCGGACTGAAGTTCAGGATGCTGAGCCAAATATAGATCACGCGCGCGACAACCAGCAGCCAACGCTCTCTCTTCATGAAGGTCGTATTGATTTGAATACAGGGGACACTTTTTCTGGCTAAGAGAATCCGCGGAGTGTCCGACGAAACTGTTGTCGCTATTTTCAGAATCGCTGTCTTCACTATAATACTACTTTTCATAGTTAATTAGGAATCGATTACCAAAAACTGTAAATCAAAGTGTTCTTATATTTAATATCGAAACACTTAAGCAACTGCGCAGCTACCGTTACAATCATCATCGAAGAACGAAAATAAAAGGTGAAGCTAATATCAATAAAAGTTAATGATGGTTTTTGAAATTGAAGAGTATGACACTTCTTGCCATCACCATGAACGCATTAAGCATGATGAGAATTATGTCGATCACAACGCGCTTGTTTGGGGTCATTATTCCCCGAAAAAAGCTGGGGAGATTGAGGCAATATGGTTTTGATAAGAATGTGAGCTCAAATTTGGAGCATAAAGTTTGATATGTGGACGCACCTTGCGCTGCAATACGAGTATCTTCAGCCGCTATGTATTACTTTCATCGTCATCGCATCAGCTTTTGATCCATCGATCTCACTGCACTTCGGGAAATTTTTGCAAGGACAGACGACCCTCTGAAAATTATATGTGCACTCTACGCTAACAATAATAGTCTGGTTCAGGTGCATGGCCAAGAATCAACAGCGTTCAACTTCAAAACTGGTGTCAGACAAGATGCCCTTTTATCGCCAATATTGTTCAATATTTGTATTGATTGGCACGAAACCCTAAAAGGCTGGAATTGGGCTCAAAATCAGTGGATGCCATGGACGTTTTATAGACTTAGATTGTGCTGATAATCTAGCTTTACTCAGTTAATTAGCAACGCTGCTACAGCATGCTTTAGACCGAGTTTTCTACTTCAGTGCACATGTTGGTCTGTTTAACGACAAGAAAACTAAAATTCACATAGCCGACAATCCACCAAATGAAGGAGGCAGCCAACATATCGCACCGTTCACTACAGATGGAACACCTTTCGAGATTGTCTTAAACTTCACGTATGTACTTGCAATATTATATTCACCGAAATGGATATCCACCTGATCGAAATGCGTAAAAGCATAGCACAAGCTACATTTGAATTGTGGCGCGACTGTTGTTTCACGGACAGACGAATATCGGTTGCGAGAAAACGGCGAATATACAACGAGTGTGTTCGGTCTATCCGAGCATGAACTCTTGAAACCTTGCCACTGAGACAATTTGGCATCTCTATGCGTTCACCATTTGAGCATTGCTGCTGGAGATGTTGTTTAAATATCAATAATCACGGGGACCACGTCGTCGATGATACCGTTATTGTTGTAATTTGGAATAGGAATAATAGCAGGATTCCTGCGCAAGAAAAACCTTAAGTGGCTTGGACATGTGATCCAAATGGAGGAAAGCTGGCTTGAACGTGTGGCTCTGATGAAAATGTCCGACACGTGGCGACAGACTCGCAGAGAAGTCCGAGCAGCATAGAGATACGAAATGTGCAATCTCGAACAATATGGGTTGTCCTTTATGGTAGAAGAACCGTAGAACACTATTGGCTTAACTATGTACCGTTTCCAACTATCTTCGAAGCGACAAATTTTATGGCTCTTACTAGAGGCATACTAGGTACACGAGATGAGCATCCTTACTACAGATGAACATCCTATATAACAACAGCAACCGTGATGGTGCTGCTTTAAATATTTAAAAAGACATAACGCTGGATAATTAGTAAAAAATAACTAAATCAATATTACGTCAGTACCATAACTGCAATTTACAAACAAATGAATAAGAAAATAAAAAACGAACTCTCTAAAATGGGCATACACATTCTTTTCGAGAACGGAACAGCAAATATAACAGAAGTTGATACCACACGAGCAACTAATTTTATTACAGCCACCCTTTTTCATAATTCTGAAATATGAAAAGAAATAACAATATCAAAATTCGGTTAACAAATGAAGACTACAGACAAGGAAAACGAAAATGACTAACTAAATAATACCTTACATTTCAACAACAAGCTACAGCAGTTGCAAAAATTTCACGTTAAGCTATCACTAGCGATATAATAATTGTTCTCAATCTGTTAGTATGAATATGGATTTAAATTTTTTATTGTGTTACCATTTCGGGTGAATTTTCAGCGCGATCAGATGATTGTACAGGTGCCTAAATTGAAGGGAATTATTGTATGATTTGACTACGTTGCTTGTAAGAATACAATTATTCACAATGTGTACTGTAAGAGCACCATGCTTTCTAATATTGTATAAAGCATAAAGTAATAAATTCAGTATTTCGAGGTTGAAATAATTTTCAAGTTGATCGGGTCTTGCTAACATGAGTTAGGCCACATTTACGGCCAAAAATGATTGTATTTGTTGGCGTTATAAAAAGAAGCACGAATCTGCTGTATTTCTCATCATCGTGACGTTTCAATTCAAAACCTAATCGCACTCATGAGTCATTAACGAGTGATTACCACCAACGAATAGATCTGAACACGTTGTTACTGTTGGGTGAGCTTTCCTCATGATTCCAACTCTGTGTAATACGCCGCAGCTTTTTGCTACACATAAAAGTGGCGCAACCAGCAGGATCTCCAACGTAAAAGTTTTTAAAGAGATAATGCATATAAATAAAAATGTTACTTGAAATTATTACTGAGCATGCAAAGAAGAGCAAACAATAATAAATTATTATGAATTTAAAATATTAGTTCTTCCAGTAGGCTTCTATTTAAAAGAACAACAAAAATACAGCAGGTTAAACAGTTAGATATTTAACGATATAATAATGTAGAGAAAATGATAACAATATAGATATTTTTTAATTGAAATGGAGATGGTGCTACGAAGAAAATCGTTAAAATTTCTTTTTTTGTTTGTCCTGTCATTCATAACTCATCTCCAGAATGATTTAGCTAATTATTTTGTTCGATAGCAAAAATGACGATGTGTCCTGTAGTTGAAGGAGAACAGCTCTCACCCCATCTTCGTATTCAAAATAGCAGAAAGCAGTTTTAAGGGTTCTTGGCGAAATCTGGCGAACAAATTACGATTTTCCCTTAAGCGTACACGATTTGCTATGAAGCAACGCGTAGGCGCTGTTCGTGGTCATTATTTTGCGATTTAGCATCGCACTTTGCTGACCGCGTACATGTGAAAACGCTATTACTAATCGAGCTTTTTCGTACACAATAATACACAAATAAACCGCGAAAATTGCTGCCTGATTCAGTATGTTATATGATGAAAGCGGACAAACGTGCGAAATGGACAAATGTGCGCGAACGCAAATTCCATTCGTACATCACTGATCCGATGTTCGAGTTCACAAAAATGCGAATACCGATCGCAAAAATATGAACGCGAGTTTCTTAGCGAATCAAACTGTGATTTTGACAAAAGAACAACCTTAGTGTAGTTAAAATGGACTCTCGCATTATGTTTTGCGTACAGCACGAGAATGTTCTACATAGATTTTTCTATAGGCTGGATACATCGATTGGATTATTATAGAGTCTAGCGTGCATATTTCAATGCTTGTCAATGGGTTTAGGGGCAATTAACCCGACTTCCAGAATCAAAGACTTGTATTTGTTTGCTTACGTATTGAGTGTAGCGTATCAAAAATTGTTTATAAAGGTTTTCGGCAGCTGAATGCAATGGTTTGGTTATCTAGAGTTCAGCACGAGTCCCTTATGCCTTTTCAGACGTTGGATTGGGTTTAGGGTTAATAAACCCGATTTCCAAAATATAGTGGGTCTTCAGTAGGTTGGTACGTGGCATCTATTCAATAGTATGCTGATCGTAGTGGTTGGGTTATACAGAACCCAGCAAGAATATTTAATGTATTTTCAACGGCTTTAATACGTTTAAGACCAATACATATAATTTTCAGAATATAGTGTGTCTTCAGTAGTTTGGTTATGTATTTGCGTACGGGGCACCAAGAATGGTCTATATATAGACATTTGATAAGCTGTATAAGTTGTTTTGGATATCTAGAGATCAGCACAAATATATACTTGACACGTTGTCAGTTGTTTTGTTGGGTTTAGGGTTAACGATGTTTTACGTTTTTCAATGGCTTCAGCATTCCAGAAGTTTTAGGGTGGTTATATCAAACACAACCTGTTACATTTTTTTTTTTTTTTTGTTAGTTTTTTTTTATTTTTTTTTTTTTTTGTTTGTTGTTTTTTTTTTTTTTTTTTTTTTTTTTTTTTTTTGTTTTTTTTTTTTGTTTGTTGTATTTTTTTTTTTTTTTTTTTATATTTTTTTTGTTTGTTTTTTTTTTTTTTTTTTTCTTTTCTTTTTTTTTTTTTTTTTTTTTTTTTTTTTTTTTTCTTTTTTTTTTTTTCTCCTTTTTTTTCCTTTTTTTTTTTTATTTTTTTTTTTTTTTTGTTTTTCTTTTTTTTTTTTTCTTTTTGATTTTTTGTTTTTTTTGTTTTTTTGGTTTTTTTTGTTTTTGCGCGCTTCTTTCTCCTTCTTTTTTTTTTTTTTTCTCTCTTTTTTTTTTGCTTTATCTTTTTTCTTTTTTTGGTGTGCGGTCTGCGGTTGTGTGTGTTTTTCTTTTTTTTGTTCCCCTTCCCCCCCTCCCCGTCGCATATATATGTAACGTTGCCAAGGGTAGGCTTGTAGCTGAATGCAGGATATGGTGACTGAAGGATGCCCTGCTCGGACAATACGTTGTCGGTCCTGTTCGGACAAGATCCTTCCAGTCTTATTCAGACAAGTGAGGTTTCTAACGACTGCCTTTTCAGGCAAGACTGCCTTGTGCAGGCAATACTGCCTTGTGCAGGCAAGACTGCCTTGTGCAGGCAAGCTGTGTTGAATAACTAAGGTTGTGATAAACACTGGTCAGTGCTGCTTTATTCAAGCAGGCACGGTCTTCACTCAGGCGCTTAAAACGAAACGGAGAATCGTCAAATTTCTTACTGCAACTGAAGCCCCTTTATTCAATAGAACCCGGATTATATACAAATCATGTAGCCCAAACAACAGTAATTAACAAGATTAAAACATGAAAAAAAACATAATGTTGCTAGAATTTCCAAATGTCACACCCAAATGTCACAGAATTACAAGACACAATTACGAATAAAATTCCACACACATAAATTTTAAAATCATTAATTTTACAAGAAACCATGAAATGTCACCAGCAACAGTGCTACAATTTGTCATGAAATGTCACTAACAATAGTGTTACAATACTACCCATTCAAAGGGCTTTGACCCCAAAGCCAGAAGAGCTCTGCCTATCCTACTCACGGCCGTACTTCGCCATCCGTTCAGCCAACCTTCGAGCCAAACGTCTCTGCTTTGACCCCTTTCCACCTTTATTTTTTTTTCTACCGTTATTTTTGTTGGTGCCAGCTAACTTTACCATTCCCTTCTTTAATTCGCTGCCGCTGTGCTGCTGACGTTGCAGTTCAGGGTGACACTGCGGTTTTGTATTCAGTTTGATGTTATTGCCCGTCTGATGAGTAAGGTTAAATTTAGGCACAGGAAGATCCATTCGACATTTGCCGGATCGGGGGTCTGATTGATGTTGATGTCCCCTCTGTGGTGAAAGAGGGGCAACGCGTGGAATTTTCAATAAAGGTTTACTGTTTATGGCGTTAATGTCGCTTCTTTTGACTGGTTTTCCCGTCAATAATTCCTGTCCTTTCAACAACTTCAACTCTTCCCGATCTCTTATCCCATACGCATCGGGCGAACGACAGAACGAGTTAAGGCGTGCAGATCTTGGCAACTTCCAATTTGTAACGGGATCGTACTCTGCCATTTTCACAGGCTTTGTTACAACAGGCGGACGGTAGTAATTATTCGTCCAGCCTTGTGCACAGGCCGGTTCCCATTCTCTTAATCGTTTGCCCTTCACCTGTGCAACCGGCCGACATTTGTTACCAGCTGGCGTATCCGTTTCAGCTACTCCTCGTTGTCTGGATCGTCGTGAAGACTGTTTTACTGTAATCGTACACCGTGCCATTAGGCTAACAACAAATGTAACTGTTTGTTCCGCATGAGACGGTAGCGCTTCCGCATCGAAATATCCGTTATATATAGAAGCAACGTCGTGACAATACCGTGTTACGGCAAAATGGGGTTCGATTTCCCGTTGGATATGCTTGACTACTGGCATCTCAATGGCACGTAGCAAAATAATTATCACTAAACAGAATATGTATAGCAAAATACGGAGTGTTGTTATTATTATTACACTGCAATTATATGAACAATATACGAACGCTGAGCTTAATGTGGTAATTGGTTTAGGATTGACGCAACTAAGCTGACTTTAATAGTACTTGACAAAACAGAGTTACGGTTGTTCTGGTTCTACTGTTACTACTGGTGTGTTCGGGCCACTGCGGTCTGACCTGCCCTGTTCGAGCAAGTCAGGCTTGAGCTGTCTTATTCAGACAACAGCGAAGCGCCCGAAATTTATTGCGAAGAGAATATCTTGCTTCTACAACATGATGCTCGCTATATACAATTTACACCCTTGGTAGATGCTCGTCTACACACTTTCGCCAGTGACATGAATATCGGCTGCAGGAAAAAAATAATAAAATACACAAAACAGTTTGAGGCAAAGATCATTCCATGCGTAATGTTTCAAAAACCAAAGAAATGTTTTTTCAGTTAAAGATATAGAAGCAGAAAAAACCGAAAACTGACGCGACAACACAAATCTTGTAAATATATGATATTGTTGTAGGAAAAGAATAGTCGACTACGATACGGCTTGCTTAACTAACGGGGTTCCTTTCTCGTAGGTTATATCGAATAAGTCCTGAACGACTCAATGTCTCATCCACTTGATGACTGAGTGCCTGTGGTTGAGCCGGTTTAAGGGCATTATGATTTTGACTCCTCGGTTGTCGTATAAAGCGCAATCCTCCTGGCACCAAATTTTGCTCCGGTTCTCCTTGAATTGCAGGTATTGAATCCCCCACTAACGCTTCTGTTCCATCACCGGACAGTCGTATTACTCGGTATGGCCCCTGCCACCGAAATTAAGAAATTAAACCAAGAACCAAGAAATTAAACAAATGTAACGTAACCGTCGTAGATGGTTTAGGTGGAAAGTATTCTGCAGACGACTGATCAATGTCCTCCGCAATCCAGTTCGAGGAAACGGTGCCTTCTGCAGGCACTGATGACTGTCCTCTTCGGACAGATGTGTATAATATTGTTCTATACGCTAGATGCCCTCCTCGGGCAATGGACAAAATTGTTATTAGCTCTCTTCGAGCTAGTCAGTAGCTTAACCAAGGGCGAAGTAAGCAAAACTTGCCGTCTTCTGGCAATTGCGTATCAACGATCAAACTGTATATCTGACAAGCTTTGTGGAAAACTTCAACCGCTGCGGCGGCAGTAAAGTGGCCTCGCATGATCCAACCACTGTCGGTTGTAGAATATCAACCTAAAAATTGTCCTCGTTGCAGATTAATTGCATTGTAACTGTACTCTTTTGTGCCTTGTTGTGAATTTTAATATCTGGCTCATCCACTAATTCGACCGTGGGTGCATCACCAAAATTAATGTCATCCATCGAGCGAATTATTATTCAGAATACAAAAATAGTAATTAAAATATTCCGTAAACGAAGTATAACTAATATTAGCCGAAACACAACAGTAATATGCTATTAGAATATTATTTGCTTTTCTGTACAATTGATCAGTTTCGATTAAGTGATCGCAGGTTATACCGTAAAGTTGGCCTATTTCTGTTACATGCAGGCTTAGAACTTAAATGACCGCTTTTGGGAAGCACAAATTTTCCTTTACTAGAGTCTTGGATATTGGATTTGTTTAAAGTACCGCCTGGCGCAGATTCACTACCTTCTAGAGTTTCCACAGCCGCTCCTAGTACATTCCCATGAATGTCACAGTCATTATCTTTTGGAAAATCTAAATATGCGTCAGCGACGTTATGGTCTGCGGGGGCACGTTTAAGGCGCCTAACATTAACTCGTTTTAGTACTGTGCGAGTAGTTTTAGCCACAGGCTCGACTAGCGCTCCGGTACCGTCATCTGTTACTTTTAGTATTCGATACGGACCTCTCCAATGTCTTGCCAATTTCTTGGATTTTCCTTGAACTACCGGAACATGAAGGTACACTCGATCGCCTTCCAAAAAAGGTAATGGCTGGGTTTTCTTATCGTGTTGCTTCTTTTGTGCACATTGCGCTCTGGCGATACAACTTCGAGCTGTTTCCCAAGCTGTAGTCAGCTTGTAGTTTAGATCAAAAACATAATCACCAACATCGCCAACGTTTTCTTTAAGCACTAGGTCCAACGGTAGAACTGGATCTCTACCGAAGTTCATATAATAGGGTGTCTCTCCGGTTGACTCATGCACACTGCTTCGGTACGCAAAAGAAACGTACGGAAGAATTTCATCCCAATTGTCTTGATTCGTGTTAACGTACAGACTGACCATTGTTTCCATCGTACGATTAAACCTCTCGACCATACCGTCGCATGCAGGATGATACGCTGTCGTGTTCAATTTCTTAACACCCAATAACTTACAGACGTTCATCATGAGCTCAGACACCAAATTAGGACCTAGATCTGTTAGAAAACGCACTGGAACCCCGAAACGGCATACAATTTGTTCTACAAAAATTTTGGCGATGGTAATCGACTTTGTGTCAGGTGTAGGGATGCATTCTACCCATTTTGTGAAAAAGTCCATGAATACAACCACGTATTTGTTACCGGATTTCGTACATGGTAACGGTCCGACTATGTCGCAGGCCACCTGGTACCATGGTGATACGACTTCTATTGGATGTAGAGGGGGTTTTGTCCATCTTTGCGGATTTTTCCGCGTAGCGCACGCTTCACAATTGAAACACCATTTCTTAGTATCCGCATACATTGTTGGCCAATAGTACCGCTCCGAAATCTTCCGAAACGTCTTCCGTATACCAAGATGACCGCCAAAAAGGTGATCGTGGCTAGCGTTCATTACCTGCTCACGCAACTCAAGTGGTGTGTAGCACTGCAGCTGCCCACGGACAGTGCTCTTACGATATAGAAGTCCGTTTTTAACGCACATTGTAGTATCTTTTACTTCTTCTCCAGCCTCCAGCTGTCGTATCATGTCCGATATCATGTTGTCTCCCCTTTGCGCCCTCGACCACATTTCTATCTGTTCGTTGACTGAATCACCATTTGCCACCAAATCCGTAATGGCCGATACCATACTGTCATTCTGTTTCGCTTGTCTCAAGATATCGGTACACGTTTGACATACTTCTCCATTAGCGACTGGAGTCCCTTCGGTTTCTGACCGTCGTGACAACGCGTCTGCATTTTTGTTTTCCTTTCCCGATTTATGAACTATTGTCACATCGTATGCCTGTAACATCAAGCTCCAACGACACAAACGACCATGTGGATCCTTTACTGTTAGCAGCCATTTTAATGGCTGGTGGTCTGTGACAACCGAGAATGGACGCCCATATAAATACGGTTGGTAGTGCCGGATTGCCCAAACAACAGCCAACGTTTCCCGTTCAATCACCGGATAACGCCTTTCCGCCTTCGTTAGCATACGGCTTGCGTAAGACACCGGATGGTCTTTCTTATTCTCATCCAGCTGGCTTAGCACGGCCCCAATTGCGATATCACTGGCATCGGTTTGCAACACGAAAGGTTTCGAAAAATCGGGAAACGCCAACACCGGTTTACTTGACAGTCGTCTTTTTAATTCATCGAATGCCTTCTGGCACTCCTCAGTCCATTTAAACTTTGTTGACTTAGCATATAATGAGTGAAGAGGTGCAGCTATTTTTGAAAAACACCATATAAATTGTCTATAGTACGACGCCAAACCCATAAATCGCTGAACTTCTTTTCCGTTTTTGGGCACAGGCCAATTAATAATTTTATCTACCTTTGTGCATTCTGGAAAATATCCATCGCTCGACAATATGTGCCCCAGAAATGGAACATGCGTTTGTCCAAATTGACACTTCTTAAGCGTAAGTTTAAGATCAGCAATTCTCAACCTGTCGAATACCATACGTAACCGTTGCAGCAATTCTTCTGGTGTTGACCCTATCACGAGGATGTCGTCCAGGTAAACAAGACAAATCTTCCAATCAAGGCCTGCAAGTATACTTTCCATTAGTCGCTGAAAAGTAGCAGGAGCATTGGACAATCCGAACGGTAACTTACGGAACTCATACAGACCTTCGTAAGTTATAAACGCTGTCTTGTGTTGGCTATCCGGATCCATTGGGATCTGGTGGTAACCGCTTTTCATGTCCAGTGTACAAAATAATTTTGCCTTGTTTAACGAACCCATCACGTCGTCTATTCGTTTCATCGGGTAGCTATCCCGTCGCGTTACCGCATTGAGTTTTCTGTAGTCAACGCAAAACCTCCATGACCCATCCTTTTTCTTCGCGAGTACAATCGGAGACGCCCACTCGCTTGTGGAAGGTTCGATAATCCTGTTTCCGAGCATTTCTTTTATCTTCAGAGACACGTATTCTCGCGTAGCGAACGGTGTACGGTACGGTTTTTGTCTGATAGGTGCGGCGTCACCGGTATCAATTGTGTGATAAACGCCTTTGGCCGTTCCCAAGTCAGCGTCACTTGTTGCAAATATGTCTTTATATTCTAACAGGAGTGTCTTTAGTTCTTCCAGGTTTGCTCCACTTAGTGCCGATTCAGATAGGTCAAGATGTTGTAAAAAGTTAGCATCTAAAGTAGTTGCCTTTGACATAGCGAGTGTAACCGCATTAAGTACTTTGTCTGATGCCCATACCTGCGTATCAACATCACAGATTTGATCTGGTTCTAGATTAGTTTCTATACCGACTTTCGTTTCTTTGTAGACGGTCACTGGAGAACTCCCTGGATTTAGAAGTCGTACCGGTACCACCATGTCATTATTAGGTTTCACTATCGTAGGGGCTAACGCAATGTTCACATTAGCAGCGTTATCTTTCCATGGTTCAATCAGACGGGGTTCTTTGCTTCCTGTATTTGATTTGCCGCATAACACAATTTCTGTCATGGGCGGTATACAGACCGTATCCAACAGTGTCACGTATGATGCTGATGGAATTTGTACCTTCTGCTTATGTATGGCAATGTTGTCGTTGCCGACTTTCATCAAATTTGTAGAATAATCTAGTTGAAAGGGACCCAACTGTGACAAAAAATCACGTCCCAAAATCGCGTTGTACGGTAGCTTTGAAGACACCGCAAGCGGTCCTTCATATTTACGAGTTCCAAGCTGCACTGTGGCGACAACATAACCATTGATGGTCATCATATGTCCGGAGGCTGAACGCACAGTTCCGTGCTTGATGAAAAACGGTTTCAGCATCTCTGCCGCTAGTCCTACAGCTTGAGCTACATCAGCGTTGACCAGCGAAATTTGAGCTCCTGTGTCCAAAAGAACCTCGACCAAATTACCATTAAGCATTATGTTGATAGTACCTGGTTCACCTTGAGATGTCGTTAGGGAATTAAGTCTGTAAGGTTGAAAACTACGGGCCTGTACTGATTCGTTGGGTATTGACTGAGTTTCGTGAATGACACTCGAATTGGTGCCTTCTGTTACGAGAACCATCGGTGGTGTTACTCCCGCCATAGGCTCGATACCGGTATCAGACGTGACAATATTTCCAACTTCAATATTCTGACGCTTAGCGGACGATAAAAATTTCCACCGTAATGAATCCATTTGACTTATATCTGCAAAACTGTTCCTTATCCAACGTCCAACTAGCTTCCAAAAACAAGTAATCGTTACCCACAAGCAACACAGAAATATCCAGAGTTGTTGAAAATCGACACGAAATCCAAATAGAAAACTGAACAGTCCGGTTTGTACTATAGCCGTGGCTGTCTTTGTGGCTACTTCTTTCGTTGCTGGTTCTTCCGAAGGTACACCGAGCATATTTAATATCTTTCTTTGTTGATCGTACGCCCGGAATACGTCGTTCATTGTAATTCGGCCTCTTAGCTCGTTCAGACGGTACATAACGATTGGATGGAAAATAATATCAGGCAGTCGTGTCGCATTAATTACAGATAGCCCGTTGTACACATC
Source organism: Trileptium ribeirensis (assembly GCA_030248225.1). Taxonomy (NCBI): domain Eukaryota; kingdom Metazoa; phylum Nematoda; class Enoplea; order Enoplida; family Thoracostomopsidae; genus Trileptium; species Trileptium ribeirensis. The sequence continues at coordinate 4,567 of JASANE010024914.1, read as the reverse complement.
AAGCACCTTATAGTTATTTATAGGGTATAGTAGACCCGTAGTTTTGTAAAAATATGATCCATTACGCAGCGTCAGCGGAACTTCGTTTTCAAGAGCACAATCTGTTTCTGTCGTGAATTGAGTGACGATATTTGTTTGCGAATTGAAGTAACCAGTCTTAGTTTCGTTTCCTATCCATAAGGATATCGGCAGTCCGGTTGTACATGTCGTATTCATTGGTAAAAAATGAAAATCCCCGTCACTGATTTCGAAACATGGCCAAACCTCGATAAAATCGCCAGCTGCTGATGCTATCAAATTTGAATGTTTTAGCCACGCACGCATTGCCAGCGTGGGATTCGCAGTCGTAAATTCCCGTATCATTTGTCCCATTTGCCGCATCAAATTACATGTTGAAGCTATGGCATGGTCATAGGCGAATGAAATTGATCGAGAAGCGTAAATTTCAAGCGCTTGCAGGCTAGATGCCAAAAGCTCTGGTGTTACAACTCCCAAAGACGCATCGGTCGTTTCGCGTCGGGACCTACGACGACGGCTACCTGGCAGTTGCATCAGCGTCTTTAGCAAACGGTTTGCTTTGAAATCCGAGCTTTCATGTTTTCGCCAAATCACCCGAAATGGAATTCCCTGATCGGATAACTGAATTTGCAATCCATCACAGTCAGCTCGTATTTTACTTCCCTTATACGTCAGCGCTAAAGTGCCATCCGAAGAGACCCACTGTGTGCCTCGCATCGAGCCAGATATTCTGCGCCACTTTATAAACTCACATTTTTCTGTCATGTTAGGAGTCCACAACAGAACTCGACCGCGGGACAGCGTACACGACCCTCCGTCATAGGCGCAGTGGGCTACATCACCAGCTGTGGATTCCATAGTAGTGGAATCATGTCTCTTATATACCTTAGACGCAGACAGAACACAATTTGTCGCTTCAAAAGCTTTCCAATGGCAACAATGGATTCCACCTCCTGGATAAAACCAATCTAATTTATTTGTGGTAGTCCACAAATTTCCTTGCTGTGTCAGGGCACCTGCCGAACATTCCTTCAAGTCGCGCATCCGCTGACATTCATTTAGGGAGACTTGGCCGTCAGAAGTACTTGATCGCTTTAAATTTTCGTCGTTGAAAAAGTACGTGAACGTTTCAACTTTTCCTGTTGACTTCGAGCATAGCCACGCATCGCTAACGTATTGGATTATATTTCGGCGATATAGTTGTAGGATTACATCAACTGGCATCTCCGAGCTATTAGAGGTATGACCGTCGCAAGTAGGAATATCGGGTATACGCCACGTTTGCTTATGCTGTTGCTTCTGACAGAGAAGAGGGTTGGTACGGATTACTGTACTTGACGACCCTACCGACAGTACATATAGTATCGCGAAAAGCAGAAGCAGTGCTGAGGGTACTGATCGTCTTCGAAATATTGCTAAATTCGGATATGTAGTACCGTTTCTTTCAGTACTGGTTCTTCGGTCATCTCTCACCGAGGCAGATCGTCGTCGCCTGTGTAAAAGTTTAGTCTTCTGTATGCTATCTTCGGTTAATGAGGTTTTACCCACATTTAAAGACGCAGGATTACATCCGGACGTGGTTGGAACCTCTTTTGGTGCCTCCAATCTGGACGACTCTAACCGTTCCAAAACGGCTAACAAGCGCCCTTTATTTCCCGAATTCCGAGTTACAGCTGGTAGTATAGCTTGTTTCGCTGTGGCTCTTGACCGTATTATGTAGTCTCGGTCAGCTTGTGCCCACTGCCTTTGTCGTTCGAACCGCTCTGCCCTATCACCTTGTATCTCCCTCGTCGAGCGATCTGCAAGCATGAACTGTTCTGCTCTCGTTTGCGCCAACGTCATTGGTCGAGGGAACGAGTCACCTGGGTTTTGTTGTGATTCAGGTTGTTCGGTAAAATCAGGATAATCGTTGCTTAAAAGTATTCGCTGCCTAAACACGGTAGAAATTGCTGTTGACGTGATAAGGCCATTGACAGGTCGACCATCAGAAAGCCGTTCCATGAGGTCAGTAGCAAATCGGGGAATCCTGTACGAAAAACAATGGGCAAGCTTGAACATGCCATAATCGGACAAGAACGGCGAGAGTGATGATATGTCACGAATTGAAAATTCACCGTCGAACAAATTATCGTTCTCCAACACGCAATACCTGGTTGCTGTTGCACCAAGTGCTCGAACATAAACCTTCAAGCGATCACGAAAATAGCTTAAAGTTTGTTGGGGGACATCACGACGATCGGTAACATTAGACCAGTATACTGCCTCGACCCGCCGGGATGTATACTGAATAACACTTGCAATGCGCCTAACTGCCATTCTGATTGTACGATCAATTTGCTCAGTATCAGGCAACATCGCAGCATCCAATTGCACCATGTTGGCCAGGTCGTTGGAACCACAGTGAATAACAACTGTTACAGCCGAGTTTGATTCATCTTTTCTACTGTCCAACTGCAGCTCCAACATTTCATCTACTTCCCGCATGGTCAATCCCTGTTTAATACAAATGCGACTACCCTCAGTATCAGGCATTTTTTGTAGTTGCTCGTCACCGATAAAGAGAAATGTTGTTTTACCACGATCGTCGGAACCACTTTTAACCGTCTTTATACAAACAGGTTGAGCGCAGTCGTTGTAATTGCGTTGCCTTCCTTGCGCATGTTGGGCCTCAGAGATTCCTGAAGTCCTGCCAGTAATTGGCAATGCTGCTTGTGCTGGAGGTCCGCCAGGATCAGTCGAGTTGCTGTCTGCACCAGGACACTGAATTGCATCTGAAGAAATTCCTCCGGTATCATGACTGGGATTCGATATTCCAGTACCGAAATTGGTCACGCGTCTCCACTTGGCATCGACGGGTTTGCATACAACAGTGCCCAGGAATGACGTAATAGCTGGTTCAACCTGCCAATCCTGCTTTACAGCATTAGTTGACACAATATGCTTTACTGAAGTTACGGGTCCCCTGCGGTTGTCAAAAGTTCGGCTACGATTATCAGTAAAACGACTTGGCCGACCACCGCTGTCACGACCCCGTGCGCGACAATCCTGCGTGCGATGACCATATAACCGATGATATTCACAGAAATCTCGCTGTGACAACTGCTGTCGAGGAATATTGGCGCAGTTCAGAGCCGTGTGGCCCGATTTCGAACATATTTGACAAATAGGACGGTTTGTCAAGGTAAACCGCTGCCGTCCATACATAACAGATCCACTATTCCCTGGATAATTGTTTGGTCTACTTTCTTGCCGTTGCCGCACACTTGGTTCAGGTGTACCCGAGGCAGTCGATAGTGCATTAATCATCTGATTGCGTTCCCATCTGTCAAGGCGCTCCACTAATTCTCGGATTGCGTCATCTGTACGGGTATTATCCTGCAACCTGCCATCGGCGCACCACTGAAGCGAGTTTGCGGTTCCCGACCCTGTGCAATTCTTTTCAGCTGTAAATTTGGTTTCTACTCTTTCTGCGCACAAAATCGCTTCAGCCATAGTATTGGGTCCCATGACCTTCACTTCTTCGCGAATTCTAGGCTTCAAACCAGCGATAAACTTATTTCGTAGGTTCGTCTGTTTTTCGGCATCGACCGTCATGTAACTGAGAGCAGAGTGTGCTAGTTCAGTGAGCGCCTGAGCATACTGGCTAACAGTTTCACCTTCACTTTGAACGCGTATATCATAGCGGTCGCTTAGAAATCGCCTTCTGTCTTCAGTCATCAATTCCTGATCTAGGCGAGAGACTAACAGGCTGTAGTTTTGCTTGTCAGCTGCGCTCAGACCGTTGAATAAAAACTTGGCATGTCCGGTCAAATGTACTCCCAGCAACGCCGCTTTGTTATCCTCTGGCCAACCATTAGCTTGAAATTTTATCTCAAATTCATTGCTTCTCCAGCTTTGAAAATCTTCGCTTTTATCACCGCTAAATGGGGTGATCGAGATATTTGGCCCACGCTGGCTCATATCTTCGTAGTCTTCCTTCGGCGTAATGTCTCCTTTACTACCCTCTCGATGTATTCATAGTGAACCAGTTGCTTAGGTACTGTCGATGTGGGGGGCGATGTGGTTTGTGTGTCTTTTATGATAGTCGCGAGATTCGATATTGCCACACCGTTCTGTTCTAGACCTTCTCTAGTGTTTGAAAATTTGGCGAAAAAATAGCGCGAAGTGCCGAATTGTGGAAGGGCAAATTGTGGAGCGTGTAGATTTTTGTTGATTGATTATCGCCTCGTGATCGCTTCGAGCTGTGTGGCAGTAGACACAATGTAGTCCCGCCGTCGTGTCGAAACTTACAACTCCGGACTGTTGGTCCGTCAAAGCCCGGGTAATTTTTCCTCAGTCTGCTGTAGTGACCGCTGTTTGGAATGCGGTCAACTGTAACTCTACACGATCTAACACACGTTGTCTTTCTCGTCCATCGCGTGCTTGGCTAGCGTCGGAAGATAAACGCTGTCGTTCAGACACTGTGAAATCTTACACAGGGTACCCATAATTGCAAGCGACGCGGGGATTCTGTGGCGGGTGAATCCCTCCGTTGCCACCAATGTAACGT
>JASANE010024913.1:0-10603 GCA_030248225.1 Trileptium ribeirensis | reverse complement strand
GAGGCCCTGAAGGAAAGATTGGGCAATCCCGATTCGGCTGTTTTTGCGCATTTCTGAAAAGCTTTTAGCTATGCATTACAACCACGAGAATACCAAGCTGCAGCATATTTACGACGAATGTGAGAAACACATTAGAAGTCTGGTCGCTCTTGCTCTTAACGAAGACACGTTTGGCCAAGTTTTCACTCCAATTATACTGTCCAGAATTGCCACGAACTGTCCGAATACGAATGCATCGTCGGAACGGGTCCACGCCATGAAAGCTGACAAATTTGCGGTCAATGCTCAAGGACGAAATAATGGCTCGGAAGATGAGAGATTGCTATACATCCAAGTTTAATTCAACGAAAAACTAATTCTGCGCAACAGCATAATTCTGTCACGCCTAAGGAGCAAGGTCGGTTGTTGCAAGCAAATACTCACAGCGCCCTGTCGTTCTCAGTCGAAGTCAACAGTCCAGTGTTCTCTTTGCAAAGGCAACCACTATGCCGACAAAAGTACCCAATTTACCACAGTGGCGCAACGTAAGGAATCCCTCAAAGGAAGATGCTTCAAATGTCTTGGTGACGGTCATGATGCTCGTATTTGTACGAAGCAGCGCCAATGCTTCTATTGTAAAAAGGAAGGCCAGCACAGTATGTTGTCTTCTTTGATAAATTCGGCAGTGCGCGCAAGACGGCAAAGATCCAATCCAAAAGAACTATGGATTCGACTGCCGATCAATCAGCCCTAATCAAGGATTCTGCTCTACTTGCGAGTGCATCTCAGGTCCAAGGGCAGATAGCTACAGTAACATTACCAGGTAACGAAGGTCACATTGTTGCGTGGGTGTTTTGCGATACTGGAAGCAGTCGAAGTTGTATAACAGCAGCAGTTCGGAAGTACCTTGGGACTAAAAACCAAAGGAGAAGAGGTTATGTCGATCGCCAAGTTTGCCAACAGTCGTCGATCGACAGAAAAGTACAAAATTACCGATGTCAACATTCCAACAATTGACGGACCTCCAATCACAGTGTCCACGCTCGTCACCGATGTAATCACTTGCCCAATTCAAAAATATCCACTGGATATTAAAAGCAACCCAATTCTATGTCAGGTCCCTTTGGCTGATCCTCTATCGACAACACCTGAACGAGTCAACATCGATATCTTGATCGGCGTTGACTATTACTATGAGTATGTCGGAAACGAATGTCTTAAGTTGGCTGATTGTAGCTTCCTTATTCAGTCACGACTTGGGTATATCGTTTCTGGAAAGGTTCTATGTAACCACGACGTCCAGGCATGAGCGGTAGCGTTAGTTTGTCTCGATGCTCAGTCTCGGAACGTCAACGTTGAACGATTTTGGTAGCTGGAAGACGCTGGTATAAAGGACGATCCGTATAAAGAAGATGATGAAAAAGCTCTTGCGGCATTCAACGTCACTAGCCGTGTGGTAGACGGCCGGTACGAAGTTACATTTCCATTGAAATGTGGCGACGATACCGACCCAGACCTACCAACTAACGAAAAACTTGCCATGGGGCGGCTGAATTCACTACTCAAGAGAATGAAGGACAAACCCGATGTTATACGAGAGTATGACAAAGTCATCAAGGATCAAACTAACCAAGCGCATCGTTGAAGTCGTCGATAGGAGCAAGCCACCGGATTCCAACCGTATACACTATTATACCTCGTCATTGCGTTGTACGGGAAAACAAGGCAACAACAAAGGTTCGCATTGTATATGACGCTTCTGCAAAGGCAAGCCGCCATCACCAGAGCCTCAATGACTGCCTGCTTCGTGGGCCGGTCATTCTGCAAGACATGTGTGGTTTGCTGCTCCGTTTCCGTTTGCCAAAGGTGGCGATAGTCAGCGATGTGAAGAAAGCATTTCTTCAGATAGCGCTTCAGCGACAGGAACGCGACGTAACGCGTTTTTCTGGCTGATTGATTTCACAAAACCTGTGTCAGCGCACAATCTCGTTGTCCTACGATTCACTAGGGTCCCATTTGGGTTCGCACCTAGTCCGTTTTTGCTTGGTGCTGTTATCAAGCATCACTTGAAGAAGCAAAACACGCAGGTTGCCGCGGATATTTCCGACAACCTATACGTCGATAACATTATAGCCGGACGTGATCATGTTTCGAAGGCCATTCAATTTTACAAGGAAGCCAAACAGTTGTTCAATGACATTTCAATGAATGTCTGTGAGTGGTATTCCAACTCCAATGAGTTTTGTAAGCACCTATCTGACAGCGACAAGGGTTGTGACGAAGTACCTACCGTCCTTGGTCTCAAATGGTACACCTCTGATGACACCATCTCATGCATCGGTTTGAATTCTCGTGATGACACCGAAACAAACCGTCATCTGCTCCAACAAGTAGCGTCGGCATACGATCCATGTGGCTTGGTGGCTCCAGTGATAATATCTGGGAAAATGATAATCCAAGATTGTTGGCGGCAGAAGCTCTCGTGGGATAACACTCTTCCAACGGGTATTCTTGACCGCTTCAATTCGGTCAAGGCAAGTTTAGCTAAAATTGGCTCCGTAAAAATTCCACGGATAGCCACTCTAGTTCACAATGTCTATAAGATTCGGTGCTTTTGTGATTCCTATGCGGCGGTAGCTTACCTACGGACGATCGATGAGAAACAAACTCCCACGACACATCTACTGTTTTGCAAGGCTCGGTTGGCTCCAATCAAAACTATTTCAATTCCACGTTTAGAGCTCCTGGCGGTTGTCCTTGGATGCTGTCTTGTAAAATTTGCCCAAGCAGAACTTCGCATTAGTGTTGCGAGGCGATTCCTGTGGACAGACTCCAAATGCGTGTTGCTTTGGATTAGTTCAAATAAATTGCTGCCTGTTTTTGTCCACAACAGAGTTAAGGAGGTTAAATCTTATGAGGACATTATCTATCGTTATGTACCAACAACATGTAATCCAGCTGACCTGCCCTCCCGCGGCACTGATGCAGAAGCTCTGCAACTAAGTGAATTGTGGTGGCATGGCCCTAAATTTCTACAAGTATCTAGCGACCTTTGGCCAGAAAACAATAACTCATGCCAAACGAAAGGAGTTGGCGAAGACTTCGCTCATAACAGCACTTGCGAAGGTGTCGAACTCGTTCCGTCCGGAATAGCATGCCCGCATCCAACAGAACTGTCGTCGGGTATCGGTCTAATCATCGATGTCACCCGATATTCCCGTTTGATTCGACTCTTACGGGTAACTGCGATAGTTTGAAAATTCGCGGATCGATGTCGACAGAAATCTGTTGAAACAAATAGAGCCGGTTTGGGCGAATGTAACATCACCTATAGTGATATCGCGGCGGCTGAACAACTGTGGGTTCGATATGTTCAGTCCACGGCATTTCCACATTGCTTGTCCAACAAAACCGTATCATCAATGGTAAGACATTTTGGTTTATTCCTTGATGACAAAGGTCTAATTCGGTGTCGGGGAAGGTTTGAACATTCCAACCTGCCTCAATCTACGAAGTAACCTAAATTATTACCCAAAACAATCACTTCTCAAATTTAGTAATTTGTGGTTGTCACGAACGATTGTTTCATGCCGGAGTACGCCAGACGCTGGCCCAACTACGCCTAGAACATTGGATACTCAGTGGTCACTCCCAAGTTGAACGTCTGCTGAAGCGATGTTTAGTGTGCCGACGAACAGAAGATGGCCATTTCAAATTGCCGGAAAGCCCTCCATTACCTTGGTTTCGCGTTTCCACATCCGTTTCAACATGTCGACATTGACTACTTAGGACCCTTCCTGATCCGAGAGAGTGCCGATAATAAGGTTTGGATTTGCCTTTTTACGTGCGCTGCTACAAGAACTATTCATCTGGAAGTGGTATCAAATGCGAGTTCCAACCAATTTCTAATGGCACTTCAACGATTCGCGGCAATCTACGGCGCTCCCTGTATTATAGTATCCGATAACGCCAAGAATTTCAAGACAACGAACGTTATGTTGCAACGCCTAACGAAAGACTCCCAGATTCAACGATACTCCGCTTCAGAGGGTATCTCCTGGCGGTTGATAACCGAACTATCTCCTTGGATGGGAGGTTTCTATGAACGCCTAGTTGGCTCTGTGAAACGTGCTCTTGAAAACGATGTTTGACTTTAACCGAGCTGCAAACGATTGTTCCTGAAGTATCAGCAATCGTAAATTCCCGCCCTCTAACTCCGGGCAACGCTGCCGTCGGTGAACCTATGCTGACACCATCACATTTCTTGTCGCGTCATGAAAGAGTAGGACTGCCTCAATTTGAACTCGATCCAGACGCATCATTTGGAAACAGACCCACGACAAACCAGCAGTTGCTAGAACGGTGGTCTGCGGGCCAGAAGGCTTTAAATGATTTCTGGAAGATATGGCAACATGAATATTTAGCTTCGCTCCGCGATCGACTGCCACCACAGTTTGGTGATCGAAACTCTAGTTCAATAGTCCCACGACCGGGTGTTGTAGTATTGGTGAAGGAGCAGCTTCCACGCTGCCAATGGAAAATGGGTATAGTTGATAAGATTCATGCTGGTAGGGATGGGAAGTGTCGTTCTGCAACCGTTCGTATGCAGAGCGGCAAGCGCATTACTCGGTCAATCAAATTATTGTACCCAATTGAAAATAGCCTCAGCGACAGGGCCACATAGTAGCTTCACCAATTACGGAAAATGCCATTCGGAAAAAAATGCAGCGGTCCGAGCAAGGGCTAGCATTCAACGGCATTTAGAAGAAGCATCAACTAGTGACTCAGAATAGTGCCAGTAGTGTATTTTACATGTTAACAATACTATCAGTTTGTCCATAATTCTATATCAATATTTTTGCATTTTAGTATGATCAAATTCATCGGTATCGACCACCCCATTTCACGCCTATACCGGTTTAATCCAGCTGTACCGCTCTATACCTCTAGTGCTAACTCCATTGAAATGATGCACGGGTGCGCCTTGCTCGTACAACATCGTCAGCTCCAAGACGCAGACAACTTCCTTCGTAATGATAGTCTTCGTCGAGACGCCTGCAGCATCAGTGGTTGGCTTCGCTCCACGGTTATCGACCAACATCCGAACACAATCGTCTTCTCTGATGATATCTACTATGCTGCAATGGTTCATCTTTTTCAAATTGAGAACAGTGAATTTCGGCACGAAATGCTCCATATCTATAACGACTTCATGCGTCTATCGCCGGAGAGCCAACAGGGTTCTGTTCGATTTGTATGTCTCGGCGAAGGCCTAGTTTGGTCATGCGGCATTAGTTCAGCGATCGTGAAAGCTGATTATGCCAATGGAACCTTTCCGGGGTTTAATCGATATGGCTGGTTGCTTACAAGACTCTTTGAGGAGATTGGCCACCTCAGCAACGGCCCGGCTCACATCCACGACCAATGGTAATTGTCAACATTAACAGATGACCGCCAAACAGTTAAACCATTGATGGAATCTGCCTACCGGAAAACGGTGTTAGTTTTGGCGGATAGTCAAGCACGACAACTCAAGTGGATTCGTGGCGTACGGTGATCAGCATCGGGGCGCAACATATTCCACCTTGGCGCGGCCAATCCTTGAAGGTCATGTTCGGCTCCACGACTATATGGTAGTGCTTTTTATATGTGGAGTGAACCATGCTCAAAAACCACCATGTGAATGGTTGAAATCATGGGAGGCGTTGCGTTATGAGCTCCACCGCCTAAAGTGCCACACTGCTACATCTGTTGTTTTGCACAGTCCCATCCATATCCCTGGATCATCCCTCGCCGCGGCAGAGCATACCAAATGGATGAACGATCAATTTAACGCTAATTTCCCCGACACCATTTTTGCTATATCGACTGGTCTTCCGCTACTGACAATCCATTTCTACGAGCTCCCGGTATTATCAACACTCGTCTATCCTTTGGTGACAATTTCCACGTGAAACACACGGGATTTCGCTACATTTGGCATGCTACTTGCGAACGAATCCCGAAACTGCAGATGATGTCGTATAAAATGACCAACAAGCCGCGACTCGGGTCTGGCGTCCAGTTCCTAAGAACATTTCGTCGGGAGCACCAGCTCAGGTCCCGCAAGACTCCATCGCGGCGAACTGAGCGAAGTGAAGTATCTCGTGTGGTCGCTGCCAACCAGTCTTCCAGCAATCGACTTGTTTCATCTTCGTTGATACCTTCCTCTTTGGTGGCAAATCCCTACACTGTGGATTGGATGCCGCGGCCCGGACGTGTCTATATCACGAAGTCTTTCCCTCACATCAAATGGTCTACTAATCGGCAATATCATGATGGGGATCGTCACCTGTCGACATTTGGGAAGTAGCGGTTAAATGATAAGGGTATGATGTGCCTATAATTTGCATATCATTGGATGTTAACAAATTGGATGTTAATGTGGGCAAATTTTGGAACTATAGGTGATATGTTGTGACTTCAGAGCTTATGATCGAATTCATGGGCCCGAGTGTCTCGTTATACGCGATCCCTCACAATTGACACTGCTCATTTTCATAGAGAGGATTCGTACCTAAGCATGGATATTAACTTCGCTGACTCATAGTTCAGCTTTTTCATATTTAGCAGAAGATGTTGTAGAGGAAGAGTTGGGAAATGAATTGTTTGTTGATGTTCTATGCCGAAAAGCTATACAACATTAACGTTTCTTTTCACTTTTACGTTACGTCTTCAGTGTTGAACCGGTGAAATCAAACTTATATGAATTATATCCAGTAATTCCAATAGCATAGGAATTAATACAACAAGTAACTTAATTTTATATCGGGCAGGAGTGCGTTAAAACTCAAAGTTCTGCTGTAGCTGTGTAATAAGGCGCGGAACAGGGCATAGCAAGGCCTGGGACGGGACCGGAAATAGTTTGTAACAGAGTTTTCTGGCCCCTTCCAACTCTGGATACAATCATGCAAAATTTTGCAGTGTCATTATTTACTGAGCATGGGCAAGAGAAACTCAGGCTTATAGCGTGAGATATGGAGAATTTATGCTAAATGGCACTGAGAACTTATGTATTGAAATCGAATGTTCTTAGTCTTCTGTTTGATAGTTTTCGACTGGTTAACATGTGGGGTGAACAAATCAGTTTTATGATACAGCGTTTGACTTTGGGTTTGTTTTGAAAACTTTGATCATTTCGTGTTCAGCTTTATACTGTTATAAATACCTGATAAATATCTCGACAATGATCAACGAATTGATGCTTTGAAATCTAAAATAGACAATCTTATCAATCATTACTCAGGCCAAGTATGAGGCATGATGCATGATTTCATAAAATGTGACGCCGCTAAGTGAAAATTTTGGCAGGCCAGACCGTTCCCAACTTTTGAAATGTCCTGACATGGTCACACAGGCCAACATCGAGTTCAAACGGATTTCGGCCTGTTCGCAACCCGGCTTGACAGTCAGCTTAATAGCGTTAGCTGAGTTGCTCAAATTACAAAGAGTCTACCCATAAGCAAAATCAGCTCACCTGGGTTCGGACATTTACGTTTGTCCCACTCATAAGCATGTACAATACACGGATTGACATAAGGCGCAAATTGTGGGACGCCGATTTTTATTGAATCGTTTGGAACAGGATAACCGCTGAAACCAATTGAAATTAATAGACACACCGGCTCCGCTTGGACCCTCAAATGTGTACCTATTCCCAATTACATTGCAAGGTATTTTAAATCAGAAGCCATTGCTTATTTGTTGCACAGATAAATTTCCCTGGCTTGAAACCCCGAGTTGGCGTTAAGTTTCCAATTTATCTTCAGTCTGTGAATGGTTTTTGACATAAGGCGCATATTGTGGGACGCCGAGTTTTATTGAATCGTTTGGAACAGGATAGCCGCTGAAACCAATTGAAATTAATAGACACACCGGCTCCGCTTGGACCCTCAAATGTGTACCTATTCCCAATTACTTTGCAAGGTATATTAAATCAGAAGGCATTGCTTATTTGTTGTACACATAAATTTCCCTGGCTTGAAACCCCGAGTTGGCGTAAAGTTTCCAATTTATCTTCCGTCTGTGAATGGTTTTCGAAAAGTAGCTACGATTAAAACCCTATCACGCCAAAGATATAAAGTCTCGTCGGCTCAGAATAGTTTTGGCGAACAGTGGGTGCGTGGCGGCAAGGCACGCCAGGGTGTACCTAATAAGTTTACCACGTAAGTTTTCGTTGTAAGTTTTCTCATATTCCTTCATTTTCCTATTATATAATTTTAAAGCTATGTTCATAACTAACTATTACGCACATTTTCAGCACCGAAGGGGCGGTACTGAGCCTCAGTGGCAATATGACTTGGGCAGGAGGTCCAACCCTTCGAGGGTAATCACCATTACTTCCGATGAATATCCATTCTTAGTGCCCGATGCCCCATCCAAACATCACTTAGAATTATAATAAATGTACAAGGAAGGTTAAGGTCATTTTTAAATATAGTTTAGTCATTAACTATAATTTCAGTAGCAATTTCTAGCTTCAGATATTGAAATATAAATTTAGTTTTCTTTAATTAAAATACCGAGGGTAATACGGTGGAATCTTTCATTCTTTCGGACTGGCGCAGTAGAAAATTAGTGCAACAATAAAAACGGTAAATTGAACATGGCGAGTGGTTACTGGGATCTGTTGGGTCCGTAGAGCCAGGACGAGGAGCTGGGGATTCAGCATGTTGTTTTTCTGCCTACGATGGTACCTTACTCATATAAGCCGGTATCCCAGCGTCAGGAAAGCAGCCTGCTGTAGCCGTAATACACAGCTCCTGTTCCTGATCCAGCTCTGGGAAACAATTCTTCCCCATATACTGCTGCTTGTTGTAGCATTTGACACTGCCAATCAAAACACTTTAGAGAACCACTATCATATATTCCTTAAATAATTTAAACGGCTATGTAGGTATAATGCATGAGTAGACTTAAAATCTATAAAAGTTTAACTGGTATAAATATAAAATTTAAGATAAAATAGATATTCTGTTGACTTTCGTATATCGATTCGCAACTATATTTTAAGCACTTGAGCAAAAACTCCTGTTGAAACTTTCTGAAACGTAAAAGTGATAAGCGGCCACAAAAGCACTGATAAGGCAAAAACTTAAATTCTTTTTGAAATTGTAAAACCACTTTGCTGAGACGGCTACATAACGGATAAATAGTTTTTTCCACAAATCCTTAGAGTATTTGGCTGTTGCTCAGTCCGTACTAGTTATGGGTCTAATGGTAAAACCAAACCTTATGTTATAAATTTGGAACAAATATGGAGATATAAAAAAATTTGTTCATTACGAAACGTATCATCATTTTTAACATTCTGGATCCACGTCATGGTTTATATTTTAGTCGCACCTTAAGGTTTTATTTACAGCAATCTTCCAGTCAATTTATATTTTTGCCGTAGTTTGATATTTGCTTAAAACCCGTAAGATACATAATAAATTATAAAGTTGACAGACGGTGGTATTTAGAAATTAATATACAGAAGCGTGAATTAGGGGAACAGAAGGTTATCTATGGCAGGTCAAACAATATGCCGCTATACTAAATGCCGAAGCCTGGGAAGGGCAAGTTAACACCCTCAAACTTTTTTGCTCAAATTTTGAGTACGGAATTTGATTCAAATTTTGCGCTCAAAATTTGATACAGATTTTTCACTAGAAATTTCCAGCAAAATTATAATGTTCGATGCTTCAAAAAATTTGAGCTCAAAACGTTTGCAGGTGATGCATCTTGTTGATGATCTAGCTAAGCGAATATTCTTAAAAAGTTTGAAAAGTGTTCACATGTTCAAATCCGCAAAAAAACGACAAAAACATGCCTTCAAATTATGATCAAAATTTTTAGCTCAAATTTTAGAAAGTGCCTTTTGGCATTTTTTTTTTCAGTTTGTAAAGCATTAACACTTTTTAAACTTTTCACAGATACCCTTTTAGCCAATACATAGACAAGATGTATTTCCTGAAAAGATTTTGTACTCGAATTTTGATCTCGAATTTTGAAACATCACATTTTGCTCTAAAAAAATTTGATCAAATGTTTGATTCAAATTTTGAGACTCAAAATTTGAGCAAAAAAGTTTGAGTGTGTGAATGTACCATTAGCCGAAGGCTGAGGGATCATTATGTGAGCCTTCAGGTGCATTTTTACATGTTCAAGCATTTTGCTCTAAAATTTGAAAGTATTAATATTGCAGCTTTCACAGCAAAAATAGTGGAAAAAACAGGCAGTTTATGTGTCTTACGGCCGTTCCATAAGAGACAAAAATCTCTACAGACTTGTTGTATGATGTTTTTAGACTTCATCTTGAGATAGGCTATAAGACACTTTTGTCTCTTATAGTCGTTTGTAAGATATTTTAATCTCTTACAGATTCGAATTGTAAGATATTTTCATCTCTTGCAGCTGTCTGTAAGAGATTTTCGTCTCTTAGAATTGGCCATAAGAATTAAGAGTCTTTGACGACTGGTCATACGAGATGAAAAATATCTTAAGATCAGTCATAACAGATTTTCATTTTTGTGTAATATATTATAGTTAAAGACAAAAGTCTCTTCTGATTCAACCGTAAGAGTCTTTTTCAAAACCTTAG